>JAAGKR010002518.1:914-92493 GCA_011419295.1 Clarias macrocephalus | reverse complement strand
AGTCGGTCTGTGGAGTACCTGGTGGAATTGAACTCAAACACAAGATCTAATGCTGTTAAAAACACACTGCACTTCCCATCTGTGCCATCCCACTTATCTGGTAAAGCAATGAAAATGTCAGAGGAGGGGGAAGGGGGCGGCGCCGCAACCGCTGTGGGGGGCGTGGCCACAACCGACTGAACAGCCGCCTCGCGGAGGTTCGCGTTCTCCTGCCGCAGCTCCGCCACCTCGCGGCGCAAATCCGCGACGTCTTGGAGCTCCTTTCGGAGAGACACGACTTCACCACGGAGCTCATTGATCAGTTCGGCATGCTGGTCAACCACCGCGCAGAGGCGAGCAAACTCCGCTGGGTTTACTGCTTTAGGCTCAGTCATTCTGTCACGAGCAACCGAGGGACGAACACAGCAGCCTTAGCAGTTAGCCCGTGTTGCGTGGACGGTAAACCCAAACGCGGAAGCAGCGCGAGTAGGCAGGATAACCACGCGTTTACTCTTAGAACTCTCTTACAGCAAGAGCAAGGATCTACACAAATAAACCCGCGTTCTAGCAACACACACTCAATCAAGGAAGCAACCTGAATAGGTGAGTACTCACGGAACCGTTGGTGAAGCGATAGCGAAGGCATGAATGAACTCAATGACTGAGCGATGTGAAGCGCCATCTTGTTTACTTTTATGCTTTCTGAAAGCGCGACCGTCTTACTTCCGGGTCCTCGTGCCGGTCGCGGTGCGAGTGTGCATGACACAGCCGGCTGTTTGAAAGTGCTTCATCTGTAACTGCAGGCCTGGTGTGATGGCGTGGATCACTGCATCAACAATTTCTGGGTATCCTTTGCTTAGTCCACTTTCGATCTGTCTCACCAGGCTGGAAAAGGTTAGTCTAATCTTTTGTCACAGCTCGCTTATCTGGCCTGCTATCTTGAAATCTTTTCGCCACACTGGGTTATCGGGTGCTGCTCTGGTCATATTTTTTGTAGGACTTTTAGAAGAATTTACTTTTAATTTACTTTTGCTAATCAGATCACGTAGTGCATTCTCCTTTTTCTGTAATGACACCCGTAGTGCCTCTAGCTCTTTTTGAGGAGTTTCCTGTTCATCAGTTTGACTCATAACTCATAACATAGACATTTGAATTTGGCCTATCATGTCCTGGATGTTGAGAAGGTCTGACATTCATCCTCTAGGTCAGCCATTTCTTCATGGTCAAGATGTCTAATGACATGCGAGATTGACTGTGTACATGTTTTACCTGTCACATATTCCTTTATTGGCCCTGAAATTTATAGTGTATTGCATATTTAAATGAATTGTTCTGCAGTCAACATGTACAATGTACAACATGTACGTTCCTGTAATCTCCAACATCAGCGTTTCTATTTCAGACTCCATTCCAAAAGTTGGGCATAAGCAGATAAATTGGGGTTTTATCTTACTCAATTGGTTGTTTCTGCTTCCTAGTGGTAACTGTGCTCACCTCGAGAAACTAAAACTAAACAGCCAGAATTCGTCTGAAGACCACTTTGACTACCTTGACCAGCTACTTTCCCTGGTGCCTGGATAATTTGAAGGGATGATCAACAAGAGGATTCCAGTTACAGCTCATGGATGGTCACCCAGCTAAGCATCCCAGTCATGCCTCCAAAATGTTGTACCTTAAATAAGGACAAATAGTGAGGGGAGAAAGGTGGAAAAATGACCAGCACGCTGCTCTCACCGTCAATTGTTTAGATTGAATGAGGGGAAAGTAGTGCAGGCTCCCCCTACTGGAGCTCCAAAGTAAAAAACATTAGCAATGGATAAATGCATGATCAATCTGCGCAGGGGATAATGTGCATTACCTATTTGTATTATACCTTTTTTAATGTCCCAGTGATACATTTAAAACAACAACCAGTCACTGTCCACATTTGTAAATAATAAAAAAATTACACACAATGAAAACAGTACACTCTGATTAAAGCAAAATTAACATGCATCAAAATTAATAAATGTATAACTGCCACATTCTTAATATAACATTCTATCAGTCACATTGGCACATTGATAAAATGTTGTGTATCCAGGACCATTGTGCAACACACAACAGTCACAAAACGCTGAGAGGTGCAGGACAATAAATAAACAGAACACAGGGGACAATAAAAAACTGTTGTAAACTATAAATTACTAATTGGATAACAGCAATAGGTTTACTGTTGCAGCTGGTCATGATGTTTTCTATTGTCTCCTATAGAAGATTAAGAGGATGGGAAAGGGGGATTTGGCTCTTTTCAGTCTCCAAAGTGAAAAGTGAATATGCTGCTGGGCCTTCAGGCCATGCATGTGGAGTTCCTCAATCATGTGCACACCAAGAAAGTTTTGACTCTATCCACAATTTCAAACACCTGTTACATGATTGGGTGTGTCATGGTGGGAAGCTGCAATTGTAATAAATATTCGAATAATCTGCAGACATAATAATAGTCTGTAGATGGTGATATATGTGATTGAATAATATATCACAACACCAGGCAGAAATGTGAAAATCTTGCTCATACGTACTAGACACTTAATGAGATGAGCACCTGATGTGAGGTCTTGGCATTACTTCATCCAAATGCTTGCAAATTTAGGCTCTCCTGCTGTAGCCAGTAAGTGATGTGTAAACCAAACTTGAGATCTTTGAAAAGCATCATAAATAATACATAAATAAAAGTATAATATACTGTATAAAGCATGCTAGCACCTTATGAACCTTCCTTTATTAGTCCAACGTAAAAAAAAAATAGTTTCCAAATTTCAGCTCACAGCAACAAAATGAGTCTTGCTTCAGAAAAGAGATCTGTCTGCTTAAGTAGTATTCTGTCAGGGTTACCCCCTAATGGCTCAGTCCAATCTCACAGGTTCACAGTTCAGTACCACTCACAGGTGTGTCTTTTTCTTCTGATGAGCAGGTAATATAATTTTTTTTCAGTCAACTCTGAGTCAAGTTAACCTGTAAACTGTATGCATGAAGCAATCAAAAGCCCCCAGCATGGGAATGCAGATAGTACGAGTCACCATGGAATCAGGCAAAAATAGCCCCATAGTGCTCCCTAGTGGAGTTAGAAATATTAATGAATGCATAAGAAAAACAAGCATATATATTTCAATTCAATTCCATTTCATTTCTATAGCGCTCTTAACAATGGACATTGTCTCAAAGCAGCTTAACAGAAATGAATTTTTTTTTTATTTATGGAATTGGTTATGTGTGAGAAAAATGTGTCTAGATAAATAGATTGTCCCAAATGAGCGAGCCAACATCATGTGTGTTACAGTATGCAGCTAAAAGTTCGATATAACAGAAATTATTTAAATTAACATGAAGTCCAGTTCAGCATAGGGATGAGTCAGCAGGTGCAGAGGGCAGATGAGGTCTGGATCACTGGGAGCTCAGGAGCAGCATGTGTAGCTCCAAACCATCATGAAGCAGAATCCAGCTGGAGCTGGTCCTACTCTGGATGCCAACAGGGTTGGCCTCTTTCTACTGAAGCTGGCAAAGTCTCCAGATGCCTCGGGGTGGGTAGAAAAATAAAGAGCAGGCGGAAAGAATTAGTATAGTTGCCATTCAGGATAGATGTACTGTAGTATGAGGTAATGGGATGAATTACGTTTATGCCAGATTAAACAGATACGTCTTGAGTTGACTTTTAAACTGGGAAACTGTGTCTGAGCCCCGAACACTGTCAGGAAGGCTATTCCAACGTTTTGGAGCTAAATATGAAAATGCCCTATCCCCCTGTTGTAGATTTTGATATTCTGGGAATTAACAGAAGACCGGAATTTTGTGATCTTAAGGAACGTGGTGGATTGTAACGTATCAAAAGACTGGCTAGATATGAGGGAGCTAAACCGTTTGGAGCCTTGTACATAAGTAATGCTATTTTGTAATGAATTCTAAACTGAACAGGTAGCCAGGGCAGTTCCGTTGTCTCCATTATTGTTCATTGATTTTACTGAATGGTTTCAGATACCAAAATAGAAATGAAACCAAACTGTTCTATGCTTGTCTACAAGTCTGCTTGAAAGTTTGTGTGAAATGGAGGAGAAGTAAGGATCAGACAAGTTTGGGTTGTGCCTTCTGAAGCAGTGCAGTTTATTTTACATTAAATGACTTTTCAAGTGGAAAAAAATTAAAAAGGGCAATAGGGGCAGGATCTCTTTCTTTTCAGGAATTTTTCAGGATTTCTTTCTTTCTTGTTCAAATTATCATTAACCAGTACATAATAATAATTATTGTCAACTTTTATAGAACAAAACAAGCTAACAAACAAACTAACTAACTGACAAATAAAAATTGTTTGCTGCCGCCAAGCTCGATTCCTGCCTCTGTGTGCATGGAGTTTGCATGTTCTCCCCGTGCATGTGTGTGTTCTGCATTGGATTGGCACCCTGTCCAGGGTGTACCCCGCCTCGTGCACTAAGCCTCCTGGGATTAGCTCCAGGTCCCCCGTGACCCTGAATACAGGATAAAGCGACATAAGACGATGAGTGAGTGAGTGAGTGAGTGAGTGAGAGTTTTTGCTGCCCTAAAAATGGACTTTAAATTTCCATAAACAGAAATGGCACTAATGGCTTGCAATATAATACATTTGTTTGCAAGGTAGTGCTTGAGAGTTAGATAGTGCTTCAAAGAGTAACGAGAGGTTCTCACCACCTCTAAAGATAGACGAAACTAGCAAGCTAAATAAAATACCTAACCCTGGTGTCACAGAATATGAACTTTACCCCAGTGATCACCCTGAGGTCACGTTCAGTTGCGGACTAAAATGTAATTAATCTTATCATGAACACGGATGTGTTGACAGAGTTGGGCTTGCAATTAATTTTTGAACTGGTAGTAACATACAGTACTGTGTAAAAGGCTTAGGAATCCTGTGGTTTTTTTGTTTTGTTTGTTTTGTTTTGTTTTTTTTGGTCGACTGACCTTGTTCAACATACATTTTTAATAGTGTTTTGGATCATTAAATTTTCATTCACATAAGTTCAACTAAATTGCAAAACCATGAATGATTGCTTTGTGGAGCACATGAATAGGATGGGAACCACACTGGCACTAAGCCATATCTTTGTGAAGAACAACAGAAGCACTAGAAAGAAATCGACTTCAAGCTTAATGTGATTTTGCTGGCTCTGTCTACAGTCGCTGCATACGGCACCCACTAATACCACTAATAAAATTTGGTGATTTCACAAACAGATAAGTATGCTAGGGAAACTGCTCTTTGCAAAGGTTTCTATCTTAAATGACGTCTATATTTTTACAATCGCAGAGGGCTGATAGAAGAGCAAAATATTGACTGACTCCTGACAGAACAATCACTCCTCCGAGCTACAGGGGTTTTCGTTCAAGGGCGAGAACAACTATCTTCTTATGAGCCACGTCCAAGGCTCAATGCTCCAAATGTTCAATCATGCCTCCAAAAGTAAAAAACCAGGAGAGCTGTCAATCACACTTTGCTAAGGTCTATTTAGAGTAGTGGAATATGCACTGAAATTTTGCACCCTCACAATAGGAAGTGGCTGTACCGCTTGCACAGTATGGAATAACCCCCAGGGGGGTATTTCAGAAAGCAGGTTATGTGACATACCCGGGTAAGTTTAAGAGCAAGTTAGTGGATAACTTCAACTTTCGGACCCAAAAACAGAGGTAACTTTCTGGGTATGTATGTAACCATAGCAATTTACTCTCTGAAGACAGCCTGCTCGGTAGCAGGTTATGTTCCGGGGTCAGTTTGTTTCAGAAGTTTAGTGAGCATGGCGTGTGCTTTTGATGATGATCCTGTGGATGTGGAGGCACAAATTATATGAGGTTTTTTTTTTTTTCACCAGGAGAGAGTTATAAGACCGCGTATTGATGTCTTTTCATTTCCTAATGATTATTTGAAAGAGTGTTATCGGTTTTCAAGGGAATCGTTAATTTACTTAACACATCTCTTGAAAGCGCATATTGCAACTGTCACAAACCGCGGGTCTGCGCTTAGCACAGAAAACATTCTGTGCATAGGACTTCGTTTTTTTTTTTTTTTGCGTCAGGGAATTTCTTGTACAATGTGGGCGATGCAGAGCATGTGGGAAAGGCAACTGTGTGTAGTGCACAGTATGTCTGGTACTTAAACTGTTCTTACACACAATTGTACAGTTCCCATGGCCATAAACCACGTTATTGTTACGCACGTTATTGTTTGTCCATGTATTCATCCTGCACACACACACACACACATGCACACACACACACACACACACACACACACACACACACACACACACACACTTGATACTTCCATAGATTACTTTTTATTTCAGGGTTTCCAAATGTAATTGGGTGGTGCATTGATGGCACCCACAATTCTATTAAAGCTCCTTTAATAAAAAAGGGAGACTATGTTAATAGGAAATTGATAGTATCAATGGACAGGTAACAACTTGATTTTGTGTCCTTAATTGTTTCCCTTGTTAAAATCATTCAATCAATCAATCATCCGTGCATGATGCCAGAATTTTCAGTGAGTCATCATTATGCCAGACATTTCAGCAGGTTATGTTTTGCTTTATACAATTTTTACAGTTTTTTTTTTCTTTTTACTATATTTGTATTGTACACTTGAATCATTACAGGACAGTACAATGGTTACTTGCTGGAGGACAGAGGATACCCTTGTCTGCCCTATTTAATGACACCCTACCCTGAACCTGAACCTGGACCACAGACACGCATTAACCTGGCTCAAAGCCGAACATAGGCCAAGTTGGAGAGGATCAAAGGGATCCTCAAGTCTAGGTCAGTCCAGAGAGGGCATGCAACATCATAGTGGCTTGTGTTGTGCTTCACAACATTGCCACTATAATAGGAGAGAGCCACCATCCTTGTATTGATGAAGATGGCCCAGAGGAACCCCTACAGATTTTTGCACACAACAGAGATAGAAGACTTTTGAGAGACAGGATTTGTCAAAAATACTTTTATGAAATTGTCTGCTGTGCAGTTAATTTCTTTATTTCCTGAAAAACAATGAAAGTAAAATGAAAAAGTGTGTGTTTTTACATTGCTTTATATACACAACAGATTAATATTCACACAAGTTCTCACCTTAAGGCGATGCTCCAGTAATTCAATTTCTAGTGTTGCTTTTTTTTAATGGATAGTCTTTTCTCTTCCATTTGAAGCTGTATAAGGTCCATCTCCATGTCACTTTTTCAGAATTGTTTTTGAAGATGGACCTTATACAGCTCCTTTGCTGGCAACTAGGAAGGCAAAAATAATTTAAAAAATATTAGATTCTGTCAAACAATAAAATTAAAATATGGACAACTGCACACAAGTTCTTGCACATCGTGCATTGAGGTTCAGGAACCTTCATCTGTGGGCAAATCCCCAGGTATGTACTGTGAAAGGACAATGACAGTTTGTTACTCTAATGTAAAAGGGGGCATTATAATGGTATACATCATATCTCAGTGGATCTACCAGCATTGTCCACTTCTGTCACAGCAGATGTGGTCTCTTCATTGTCTTCATTGACTCTATCCTTCAGTAGAAAAATGCAAGTATACATTATCTGGCAAAAAGAAAAAATATATATATCTAAAAGCAACTAAAGGTACCCGACAACAAAACACTTACAACTGTGACAGACTGTGTTCTTTCTGTAGGGTCCAATAATACAATTCCTCTATCAATATCTATAAGAAAATACAACCCATAAAATTCTCAATATTATCAAAGAAAAACCAATAATGCAGGGAAAAACATGTCAAAGTAATACAACTAAGATCACAGTAGCTTATACATCATATGCAGTTAAATAAAGTAAGCCTCCATAAAAACGTTAAGCATGTTCAAAAAGCCTTTAAGTGACAGAGATAGTAATTTATTAAGTCATATAATAAAATAAAAAAATCATATGGTGAAGTTACATTTCACCATGTTACTTGTGGTGCATAGGTTGTGTGATGAAGTGCCCCCTGGAATTCCAGCAACCACTGACTTCAGCCTTCTTTCTATTAGCTACATGACAGAAAGAATATACTAAATCGTGTTTAATAAATAGTTCTGTTATCAAATATTACCTTTTTGCAGAATGTTTTTGTGTTTCATTTTGACTTGGCTCAAAGTTCTTCTGGCTCCAGAACGATTACACCTTATTAAATAAGAAATCATATATTCCTAGTCAATATACATTGATATTTTAACCTAAAGAAATGAATGGCAGGAAAAGGAGCTGCTTTCATAGTGATTTAACAGTCAAAAGGATGCGGAAAAAGGTGTTTAATTATTTTGCATCATAATAAAAGGGGAGGCAATGTCAAATTTGCAATTTAATACACTCATGTATTTACTGCCTCTGTTATTTTTTTAAGCAAATTCTCTTTCTTTAGCCGATGCAGCCGTATTGCTTTTTTCATTATTATTCACTTGATTCTTCATATGCTGCATTAAAACCTCCAACTCCGCCTCTGTGAACTATGTCGCTCTCTTTTTTTCACTTTGATTTTCCATTTTGACTCGTGAAATCGGCAATCCATTGAAAACGTCTTTATGTATGCACCGTGCACACGCATTAACTCTGGGTAACCACTAGGAGGTTGATTTAACTTACTCTTCTCAGGTGTTTTGGAACCGACATACTCATGGTATGCGGGTTTGGGGTAAATCAACCCGGAGGTTAAGATTTACCAAATGGTAACCCAGCTTTCTGGAATACCCAAAGAACAGAACCGAACAGTAAAACAGCACGATAATCATAGAAACAAAACAGATGCAAGACAAAGGACTAACTAAAGACACAGCTGCTTCTCCAGAAACTAATGAGCCGCCTTGGTTCAGGTGAGTGTTCCCATCACCTGACCGAGGTGCATCCTGGGAAACGCAGTCCAAACAAACAAAACTACAAAAGGTCTCTGGGCGCAAGGGACCCTCTAGGGATTAAACCTGACATGAACAACATCCATGACCCTATACTCTGCTGAAAGTTTGATGTTTATTACCCTGAATTCATCTAAGGGGTAGACCTCATCTGAGGGGAAAATCAGTGCTCCCAGAGTTAAACTTTGACTTGGCTCAACTAATTATACACAATTCTTCATTGTACTTGGTCTGGCTTTTAGATAATATCATTCAATGAGCCATCTGGCGGATATTCAGTGAAGCACAACACATTTATTTAAATTCCTGAATGTTGCTTGAGGGATCTCGCGGCATGGAGCGCCGAATTCCAGGATTTTGCGGGAAAAAGCATGCATTCTTAATGGCCAGATCTGTATGGGCATTAACCTTTCTGTTGAAGTGGTATGTTTGGATGCTGTTCTCTTTCACTTTAATGAGTTCACTTAGGCTTGCTTCTAACGTGCCTGTAGGTGATCTTGACCTCTTCTGCCCTCCAGACCTGCAAGCTTAATTCTGATGCCCTCCTTCTGGTCAGAGTTCTCATCATGCATAGTTACCACTCACTGCCGAGATACATGTGATAACTGGGGACATTTCCACTTAAAAACAGTTTTGCTGTGCTTACTGCAAATGGTCTAATAGTTTTAAGACTGAATTTGCCATGAATAGTTTTGTACGCAAGTCAGCATCAGTCAAAATTTGGTAATTCTGTGAGGCATGTATACACAGAGTTTCAGTTAATTTTTTGAAGTGCTCAAGTTTAAAGAAACCAATACAGAAAAGCAAAATAAGAGAAAAAAGTTTGCTTTCATTATTTCACAAAATCATAACGTTTTGTAATCATTGTGAGTGCACTTAAATAAAAGTAGAGTCTTATAGAGGTTATGTAGCTTACAGTATATAGGTTTATTCTATAGTTTTTCACATTAATCTGACAATAAATGCGACACACCCACTTTTTCTAATGTACAGAGTCTGTTCTCTGGCTACGGTAGTCTTACACATGATACAATCTATGAGATATAAGAAAATAAAAAAAATCCTACATTTAATTTAAATTCTAAATTTCTACTGTAATTTTAGTACTGTGATTAAGAACTTGTTTAATGACATGAATTTACCTGCTACCACATGAGCTGCGGCACCTTAATTAAGTCTATAGTCTATAGTTATAGCACCACTTAGCAGTAAAGCCAGCAATTGTACACCCCTAATGTCATCGCCGCAGGGCACGTGGTGGTAAAACCTTATATCCTGGTTATATATACCATATGTACAGGCACTACAGATAAAGACAGGAATGCTTTCTGTACTCCAGATGAAGAAAAATAATATAAAATTTAGACTGTCATTATAATGTATGGATTTCTTTTAACAGCACAGATATTCCAAACAGTAAATTACATATAGCAATTATTTTACTTAGACAATTTATATGTAAAACTTAAACAAATATAAAGAGAAAAAGAAACACTACATTTTGTATATTTGACTCTATTCTTTTCGGTCACGGAAGAATGACATAAATCGCTAAAAAAGTATGTGACACAGAACATTAGCTAAAATGCATTTAGATGCATTTGTACATGTCTACAGTTGTCTGGGGGTGCATGTATAGCTCTTACTTTGACTTTTAACTAAATGTCGTTCAATATACCCTCCCAGCAAACATTTGGACAATTGATGACCGTTGATGACAGCTCTTGTGAATCACATCAAACATGTCCGTTCAACTTTCAGTTTGGAACTATTTTTCAACCATGTCTGGATGTGTCAGAGGGATGCCATTTTAACTCTCATCAAACGTCCAAATGTTTGCTGGGTTATGTCAATGGGTATTTCCCAGGAAGAATGATTAAATTTTAAATATTTTTATGCACAGTAGTGTTATCTGAAAAGTTCTATACAGAAACCTTTGGACAGTTAACCCTAAACCATATTTGAAAGGCAACTGCAATGTATGTAACGCCTTAAAGTTAAATTAATATTACAATTACTTCAAGAGAAGTACAGTGGAACCTTGGATTGCGAGTAACATGGTTCACAAGTGTTCCGCAAGACGAGCAAAGATTTTTAATAAATTTTGATTTAAAAAACGAGCAAGTGTTGGTTTACGAGCGCTGAGTATCATGTATCACGCATGGGCCTCTTATTTTGACACCGAGCGCCACTCTTGCGCTGCAGAATTGTGGGTAATCGTTTCCCCTGCTCCCCTGGGTCTTAGTGCTCATCTCTTACTGATATAATCAACATCTCCCTCTGTGTTTCAACGTCTTCTGTGTGTGTGTGCGCGTGTAATTTGACACCAACACACACAGACACACACTCTTTTCACCCCTCCTCCCCGGCTTCACTCACGCATACAGAAACTCCGCTCTGTCGCGATTCTTTTCAAAGGTAAGGTTCTGGTTCATTTGTTCATTTTGTTTTTTTTTTTACTTTACAGCAGTAATTCCATTAGTATGCGCCCATGCCAGTGTCATTAGAGAGATTTCTTTTTTTCCCCTGTTAAAACAGTGCTTCCATTGTGTGTTTGTGTTTGTTGTGAAACTTTAAAAGTGATTCCGTTAGTATGCGCTCGCACCAGTGTCAGAGAAATTTCTTAAATTTCGTTAAAACGGTGCTTCTATTGTGTGTGTGTGTGTGTGTGTGTGTGTGTGTGTGTGTGTGTGTGTGTGTGTGTGTGTGTGTTGGTTGTGAAACTTAGAAAGTGAGGTGGGGAGAGAGAGAAGGAGTGTCACTGGGTAAAACGAGGTGAGGGAAGGGGCTAATTCCACACACACACACACACACACACACACACACACACACACACACACACAAATGGAAAGACGTATCTGTCGTGATTTATTTTTTACTTTTTTTTAAAGGTAAAGTGCAGGTTAATCTGTTTTATTTTCACTTTATAGATTGTATTAATTATTTTTATGTATTTATTTTTTGGGGGCTGTGGAATGAATAATTTGTGTTTTTCATTATTTCTTATGGTAAAATCTAATTTGATTTACGAGTATTTTGGAATACGAGCCCACTTCCGGATCGAATCATGCTCGTAATCCAAGGTTCCACTGTATGTGAGAAATGGGAAATCCAGGAAAGCATGTTAAAGACAAAGTGTATGTAATATACTACTTTAAAACATGAAAACAATATCTTCTTTACTTTTATCTTTTACAATTTTATATAAATTGAGTTCAAGTTTATAGATTTGTAATCTATAGAAATGTAATCTTCTTGCCATCATATTGTCTAAGGGAGTTTGACTTCTGGTACTTCTAACTTCCCCTTCTGGGAACTAAATCTATTAAATCCTAAAGTTGTGACAATGGCCATCATTAAAAGTATTAATGCTTTTACATGGAAATGTGTCATGACTACATTATAGAAAGGCGTTTCTTGTAAACGACGTTTCCATCTGGCTGCACTCTCCAGGTCACATTTGTGTCCTTTGTAAAGCCACTATCCCTCAGTTTCTGCACAACCTGAAAAACAAATCAAGACAAATTGTATTGTTGCTGTACAATACAACATGGCAAATTTTGATTCTACAGAACAGTATGGCTGAATTCTGAAATCTAACTGGTCATGCATGAAAGCAAGATGCAAACTCTTAGAAAACTAAGACAACTCTTGGAAAGCAGCACAGATGGAATAGAGAGAAAGGGCAAAAGTGAGAGGGTCTACTCTCTAGGCTAAGGAAATAGTACATAGGCTATTAAGGTCCTGTACAGTACCACCAGACCAAAAAAAAAAAAAAAAAAGTCTAATGCAGCCTACTGTTATGGTGAGTCGGACTTAAGGACACAAGTGCAAGTAAAAACTGTTGTTAAAACGACTATAACCCTGCAAAACAAACATATGTATCATATTCTCAATTGACAATGAGAAACAGGCAACAAGACGTGCAAGATGTGCAAACAATTTTAAAATTGGGAAGATAAAATTCAAAATTTGAACAGCAATACAAGCTCATACAAGATGTAATAAATCAATAATCCTAAACGTTTGTTAACAGAAGAAACTCACTGGGGTGTATGCTTTGAGCCGTTCATTTGCAACTGAGCTCTATTTAACACTTGGCATAAATTGTTACAGGTGCATCTTGTTAGAACTTTAGCATGTGTCCTGGGAAGTGTAGTTTGCATTTTCTGATTTGTAAGCAGTATTCTGTATTCGTGTGGGGATTCTGCTGCCACCTATGAGAAAACCAATTCATGGACAGTTGTGGAAAGCCCATGGCTGTGCATGGCAATGTTTTACTAGCAAAATGAAAAATTTTCCTCATTTTAAAGAAAAGAATTTAACGAAAATAAAATGCCACACATGGCCACACATTGTGCTGATTTCCATCACTGACTCTTCCAACAAGCAGCACTCACACAATCAGTCTACATGAGCATAAAGTAATGCATGTCACTTACTTACACTCAATTACTCTGTATAATGTTTATTCTCTACAAGTGTTCTGGTTTGTTTGCCATTGTTTGGGTTAATCTTTTGCGTAACTGCCATCAAGTGGTCTCCTTAAGGAACAGATGATTGTTTATAAAACCAGGAAGTTAGTAGCTGAGCACATGGCTGATGTACTGTGCAGTATATGGTTAAGCTTTTGGACTGTTTTTTCGCAGGTTCAACAAGAGGACTCCATGCACACAGACCGAATCAAACCCTTGACCACAAACCCATACACACACTGCAGGAATCAAACCCTTGACCATGGAGGTGTGAGGCCACAGTACCTTTTTTACTTGAGCAATGAAAAGCAATGAAATACTTTATAGTGTAGCCTTCATTTATTACTGTTCCAAGTAAGTGGGGTATGTTTTATTTATTTATTTACTATTATTTAATTGCGAAGAAAAATGTTGTACCCTAATACTAACTAAAATCTTTTTCCTGAAGAAGTGAATTGTGCAGGAACAGACTGGAGTGGTACTTCGTCAGAAAGTGTATTTTGTTTTGAAACCAGTCAAATTTAGTGACTTACCTTCTGTAAAATGGTAGACTGAACAGTAGGATTAAACACACTTTCATCTCCATTAATCTGCAGTTTCAGTACTTGATGCTTTACTGAATATTCTGTAGAAGAAATGTCCATCAGAAAAATGGCAAAACATAAGCTTGCAAAATAATTTTGGGGAAATTAATTGTCTTCCACAGATATGATGCTTTATGACTCTTGTGAAGGACTTATGAGAATAACCAAAAAATCAAGACTCACGTTTTTGACAGAAGAAATTGTAGAGGCTGTTGCATGGTCTATCTACAAACATGCTGTCATTAACAGAACCACAGTTGTCATTGTGATCAGCATTATTTGGGTAACCAGGTTTCCACTGGAGTCCCACAGCATTGGTCCCATCAGACCAAATCCACGTTTTCCTAAATAGGCCAATCCAAGAAGTGCCCTGGAGTGATGCTAGTTCTTGTAACTGGGTATTCTCTGTGTTATTGGCTACAACGGCCAAATCTGTGTAATATGTGAGGCAGTAAGTCCGACTTCCCGACCAGCTCATTGTGGGAGAAGAAACAGCAACATGTCCTCCGCTAGCTGTGAAATAGTAATTGAAAAATGTATCAATTTATCAATGACATCATGAAGTTAACAAATCAGCGAGTGTCCTGAACTATGGCATCACCGTTATGTACTGTTTGAGGGCTGTCTATTATTAATTGATACAATGCATCAAAATTTGTCATAAACCCTGGTGATAACTTTTACTGTGTGTGTGTGTGTGTGTGTGTGTGTGTGTGTGTGTGTGTGTGTGTGTGTGTGTGTGTGTGTGTGAGAAAGTGCATGGTGTCAAATGATGCGCGCGCACTGAACTTGAAGGCTGAGACAGAGCGAGGAAAATGGATCTTTAACCTCTCTAATGAGACTTTCTTTTGCTTTACACGTGCACACACACATGTATTATAAGAAACAGTACATGCGCGCTGTTCACACACACATACAAACACAAAATAAAAGATGTTTTACATGCACACATGGTCACAGTGTTATAGTAAACAGTACACGCATGCACACATGTTGATTATACCAGTAAGAGACAAACACTAAGACCCAGCAGGGGAGATGATCACCCACAACAAACCGCATTACTCGCAATCTGAGGTTCCACTGTATTATCTAATTTGGATGAAACATATGTTGTAAGTATGCTGTACACAGTCAAAGGCAATTGCAAATTTTAGGGAAAACATATTTAATCACATATGTACCAAATATAATCACATTACTCAGATACAAAATACAATCATATAATGGGCATGAGTGGGCTTCTGTGTAGCACTCATCATCTCTTATCAGAAGGTGCATAACTCCACACAAACTCATGGCAAATGCAAAATGCAGTTCAATCCGCTGCGCGAATACAATACATATAGACAGATGCATTGGAGAAAACGTTGGCGAATACCAAAAAAAGAGGTAGAAATGTCTTAATAATAGCAACATAAGATATACTGTATAAGAGACTTACTGTATATGGTACAGAACATGGCGACGGGATTTGATTTGTTAATGACATTATTCTCTGGTTAACAGAATATAAGGAGTGTGCATTGAACTGCTTTTCAGTCTGCTCTTTGCCTGTTCTTGAACTGCCATAAGATTGGCTCACTTGGGCTTTGTTGCTGAAATAAATTCCTCACGTCATCTGGAACAACTGTCTTTTATGATAGTATTATAATTTGAGTTATAACTTATGTTTGAGTGCTAAAGTGTAACTGGCATTAACAGTGGAAAATAAAAATCTCCCATAAAATAAATAAAATTTAAGATGTTGCCTTACCATTGTAACATATGAAGGGTCTCAAATCTGTGCAGGTATAATCATACCAGTATCCGCTTGCGTTTATGGCAACACATGTTTGATTTCCACCAGCATTATCTGGCTGTCCAGGGGCAAAGTGGCTTAAGAGGTAACCAGCTGCACAAGCACAGGTCCAGTACCACGTGTTGTATCTATTGTAAAGTCCAATCCAGCCGGTTGTTGTCAGACCATTCCTTGCTGCCTCAGCATTCACCTTTTGCCAGGAATCGTTAGTCTGCACAGTAGCCAAGTCAAGATAGTGTTTCCTACAGTAAAGTTGTGCATTCGTCCATGTTGATGGTTTTGTGATCATGATATACTCAATACTGCCTGCTTGCAGGGCAATTTGGACAATACCTATAGCAATATGTTATTTTAGAATGAGTACATAATGTATAATTGACATTTATTAAATTATACAAAAATACACAATATACAAGTTATTCTACAGTGTATATTATTATTTAAAGTTTTAAAATCAATAAATAAAAAGTTTCTGTCAACTTTAATGGTTATTATTCAGTATTTTGAAATGAAAACACCCTTAAATGAAAGTTTCTGGACATTTTGAGCATAAGATTTGCATATAGTTTGTGACATTGTAACAAGCATTCTATTAATAAGTAAAATATGTTTATAAAATATATTTAGAACAAATCTAATCAATGGACATACTGTAGAATTTAATCCAAGTTATAGAATGACTCAAAAATGTGTATTTGCACACCTGACCATCACTCACTATAAAACATTAAATCTTGCATGAAAAACATTGAACATGGCCACAAAAGCATGAGCTCAAATCTTATTATCAAAAATCCTCTTACCAGTAATACGCAGTAGCAGAAGAAGATTCTGCTTCATGATGGATGGGACCTGGAATCACTGAAATAAATAAATTAGGAATAAATTATGTTCAACCACACACTGGTCCCCAGTCTTAGGCCTTGCACGGTGAGCTGTGTGTTTTTTTTTTGGCCAGGCAGTGTATAATTGAAAAGCATGTTAAATGTTAATGTCATGTGGTGGTGTTGGACCACAGTTGGAACATTTTGTGCTGGGAAAATTTGGTGCGATGTAGGAATGCATGTTTACTAAAAAGAATCATGTAAAAAAGGGTTTGTTGCAATACTGAAAATCATGTAAAATTGCATTGAAAATGATGCATTTATATTATTTTGATTCCCAGTTTGATGTTTTTAAGAAGCGACTCTTTATAACAGCTTTGAACTGTGTCTTGTTTATTAGACCAGAAACTTATAATTGTACACATTTGACAATTATGACCTAAAAAATGAAACATAAATGATGCTTATAGCAGCAGTTTGCATTGAATTCAGTTAAACATTAAAATGTGTACAATAATGACAATGTTTTGTTCACTTGCTTAATATTCATAGTCACAGACAAAAGTTAGGTAGGCATTAGATTTTTTAAATGAATAATTAGATTAGCTTAGCAATAGTTGCAGAATTGTGTTTTCAAACAGTTAGAAGGGAAAATGGATGTGTGGTCTTCCGTACACAATTTGCATTTGTCCTTAAATTCTACTGTAAGTGATTTCATGTTTTACATAACAAGCACAACAATCTTACAGTGATGCATAGTTAGAGAAAATGAAAAGTTGTGGGGAAATGGCCTAATAAATGCAAAAGATATGAAGTGAGATTAGTCATTGTGTAATTGTTTTGCTGCACAATATAGTTCTCTGCAGTAGCCTAGTTTACTACTACTACTGAATACCACTTCATAATCATGCACCGCTTTTTCTAATCAGTCACACTCTCAACAGACTATGAAGTAATGCTCATTATGAAGTATTTGCTCAGTTGCGTATGGCTGACTTTACCAATACTTAGTTTTCTCATGTCTCAATAAGTTATATATTTGACCCTGTTCTGTCCTCTGGGTTTTGGATTTTTTTTATTTTTATCTCTGATACTTTGCTTTCTCATTGAATGACCTTCTGTCTGTTCCAGTTTATGACTCAGTGTTACACCTTGGATGTATTTGCCTGTGCTGTTTTATGTAAATAAATGCTAATCTGCATTTGCATCTTCCAAAGCTTTTCTCAGTCTCTGACTATCATGTAAACTTCATTCTGGCTTACACAGTGATTGTAAACATCGCAATTTTTTTTTCTAAATGGACATTGGAACACAATCCAGCTACTGGGTGGTGTGTTAGGCATATACATACAGAATGAGAATATACTAATGACAGGACAGACATAAAGCCA
Source organism: Clarias macrocephalus (assembly GCA_011419295.1). Lineage (NCBI taxonomy): Eukaryota > Metazoa > Chordata > Actinopteri > Siluriformes > Clariidae > Clarias > Clarias macrocephalus. Next base: position 74,532 of record JAAGKR010002518.1, on the reverse strand, counting down.
GTCAAATCAGTTTTTAGTCTCTTTGTGTTTTATCAAACATAGTCTTATACAGGGGACTTGTCTTTCACATGTGATTACAAGTCTGTTACAAATAAAATATCAGTTGGTTTAAATTTTATATATATTTATTTATATAGGTTAAAACCTTCTATGTATGTGCAGTGGTCTGCTTCTGTGTAATATTTACATTTACAACTGTGACTATTGCTACTGATAAGAAACTTCCTTACATTTTTAGTTTGGAACATTGGTACGGGGGAAAAGAGGCATCCAGTAGAGAGACAAGTCCATCACTAGTTAGTATGGAGTGCAATATAAGACTTTCAATATAATATTTGAATCCTATTATTAAACCTAATATGGATTTTTTCTCACATAGTAAAAACAAAAAGAAGAAAAAAAAAACAGTCCCCAAGTTCAAAAGTTCTTCAGTTTCCCATTAATATATGCAGTATTAAATGTGATTTAGAGTATTTTGATGATCTATTCAAAGAACAGTTGTTAAATCGTTTCTAGGCAACAATGAAATCGATTATTATTTTCTTTTGAATCTGATATCCTAATGTGTTCTTTTCTTCTCTTTTCCAATCCACCCTAATGCACCAAGGATCCAGTTGTTTACAACAGGATCGATCTTACAGTATTAGATCTATACAGTATTAGATCTATACAGAGTAAAAACAAGTAAACAAACAAACAAACAAAAAAGGACCACAGTGTGCTTTATTTGTAATAAAGTTCCCAATCCAACTTTAATTGGAACATTGGGAATCTTGTTTGAAATTATTTATTTCTTCATACTGTATGTTTTTAGTCAATGATATTTCACAGCAATGCTAAAGTTTGTGAGAGCGAATATTTCACTATTAAAGCACAATAGGCTAAATATCTCATTTTGTTTTCATTTTAGGATTGTAAATGCTGTAATGCTATAAAAACTGAATCTTTTCATTTTATTTTCATACTTATACTATACTGTGTCACAGTTTTTCGGTTATTTTACAAATTTTATTACAATCTTGAGTTTGGCTCATACATACATGATAAAAAACCAAAACCAAACAAGCAGCATCAACAGCAAATACAAAAATATAACATAAAATCATACCTGAAGTTTAATATTGTGAAAACTGCTGTTTCTTTAACGGCTCAGGGATGGTTAGGTCTTGGTCGGCAGCCTTTAACTTTTTGCGAAGCTTATCTGGCTCCTGAGCTCTTATAATAAAAGATGTGTCATGCAAACCAGTTGTCTCCTTGAACACACATGACCATGACTGATTTCCATTTCAACTTTTTTAAGAAACTGTGCTTTAATCAGTCTTCTTATTTTAACAAAATCAAAAACCATGTACATGATTTTTTGAATTTTTTTTTGTACATGGAAAAAAATTCTTGTGAATTTTCAAAGTTCATAAGAAAAAAGCCACAAAGAGATTTAGGGGCATTGTAGTTCAGATTGGAAATAAAATGTTTACAGGGGAAGTCTGCATCAAGAACTTAATCATACTAAATGAGTTTGGGAAGTCGCGCACTGACCTACGAACCTATTCTTGGAATAGCTGGCTAATGCACTGGGTATGAATCACATTTTGTGAGTAATAAATTAATAGTGTGAACTGAGACAGCTGTAAAATTGCCATCGATTGGTTGAGATGATGCCCAAAGTTATACAAGTCCTATATGACCAGTTATGGCAATTGTAATATCACTGCTAGCATAAGAAGATTTTCTGTAAGTCCACCTTACATAACTACTGTAAGGTTGTTTTCTTTTAATAATATTTTTATTGATTTTTAAAAGAAATATAATATACAAAGTGAACATGTATCAATTGGTGACTTCACACCTTCAAAAGAAGATATGTGAGCGTTTTGCTGATCTTGACCCAGAAGTTTTCAAATGTATTTTAAATATTTTAAGTACATTTTAGACACCTTACTATACATTAATAGGTACATTAGTTAAATTAAAAACAAATTAGGAGCCATTTGGATACATTAGTCCTGGAACAAGTAAAATGACAACGGAATGGTTAAGCATTAAGAGTAAGATAGATTAAATGGACAAATAAGCCAGTACAAATCAGATGACGCCGCTGTGGTAAATTAGGGTAAAGTATTAGCAAAGTTACTGTTAACCAAGAGGAGATGTTTACCCATGATCTGTCTTGTGGGAACTACAAATAAAACCAGGAAAATAGAGTTTGTGTAAGGAAAAATAACAAATAAAAATAACCATCGCCCTTTTATTAATTTTTTTTAATAAAAATGAGAACACTAAAATATAATGGAAATATAAATTAGAATGAAAGAGAATAAGGGGAGAAAATACAGTCATGTGATTAGGGATCTCACAAAAATAATATGAGTGGAAAAATTTAATTGTATTGGAAGATATTTCAAGAGCAAATTACTGTAAGTAATAATGGAAAATATTTTGCTAAAAATGAGTAAGAGAAAAAAAATTATGGACTAAACAAAGTTTGTGTCTCTCCCTCAGTGAACAGTTTATAAGGAGTGTCCATTGTGCAGCTAGTCATTCTCTTGGGTTACCTAAGCATCAGTGCTAACTCTGGATTTTGTTGCTGTAGTAAAATCCTGCTTACTTCATCTAGATCAATGGACTTCTTATATCTTCTTGTATCCAGCTAACTCTGTCCAGGGTTTCACCAGATTCATTAAGACTACCACCATCCAACTTTTGCCCGTTCTAATATTCTTCACTCATCAGCTCCGCAAAATACTCCCTCCACCTTCTCAAAACACTCTCTTAATTGTCAATACATTGCCATATGTATCTTTTATCACCCTAGCCTGTAGGACATCCATCTCTCTGTCCCTCTCTCTGTCTGGCCAGTTAATATAAATCCTTCCTTTGAGTTTAGCTTCTCATACAACTTACTATATACCTGTTCCTTAGGCTCTACCACTTCCCTCCTCACTTTGCATCACGCCTCCTTATACAGTACTCATTTCTACTCTCCCCATCTTTCTTGATGGGATCTTTCAAACACCTTCCTAGCTGTTTCACAAGTCATAAAACTTTTTTATTTTACACACTTCCTTATTTTCCTTCCTCTCTGGACGTGTCTGCCCCCTCTTTTCTCTTCTTTCTTTTGTCAGCAGTAGCCCAATTTCCAAAGACACCATGCTGACCAACTGTACCTGAGGTGGTTGTAGTTAACCTGGGCCTCGACTAATCCAATACGGAAATCTTTTTCATGATGATCTGCATATTGATTTGGCGATTTGGCACATGTTTAATGCTCAATGCCCTTACTGATGAAACCTTCCTTATTTATTTGGGACCTACTGATTAAGCCTGAATGTGATTTGGTCTAACCAGGGTCACTTGATCAGGAAATTGATCAGATACCTCCCATGGGCAACCAGATAATTATGATACATGGAGAAATTGTGGAGTGGCTCAAAATGGACTATTCAATGATTTTTTTTTTAAATGCACTAACCAATATTATTTCATCTGTTCTGATAGTCAGTGTTTTATATTCTTGTATACTGATACATCATTAAAAATGTTTATATTCAGTTAGTCCACCTTGGGGAAATAAAAATATTAGAAGGAGAGAGCATTGAAAAAGTAACAAAACATGTTTTATCATGCATAATATAAAAATGTTTCTTTTTTTCATGGGATTTTGGTGAACACCACAGCAACACTGAGAACGCTTTTTAAAGAAGAGGATCAGATTGTGATTTTTATAAACAGTTTTGTAACAGAGTTGACTTTGTGTCAAATTAAGTTCATCGAAAAATTACAAATTACAATTTCATGTGGATTGCAATCATAGTTGGTTAGGCAGGACAACATAGCCTCAAATAAAATGTTTGAGAGGCTATTATACTCAAAATATGATGTAGGTTATTGTCTTTACTATATTACAATATAGGTGCCTTTTAGCTATTCTACAATTGTTTAATAATAGAAATAGTTTTTTTTGACTAAGTGTTAAGGCTCTTACTGAATAGAAGCTCAGTAGTTTGAGCCACAGATTTGCCTGGTTACTGCTGTAGGGCCCTTGAGCAAGGCCCTTAACTATGTTTCCTCCAGGGGAGCCATAAAAATGGCTGACCCTGCACTTTGACCCCAGACAACAAAAGCTGGGTTATGCAAAGAATAAGAATTTTACTGTGCAGTAATATATATGTGACGAATAAATTCCAAACTTAAGTATGGTTCTATTTAAATGGTTCTGTTCCTTAATGAAACAGGATAGGGTTTAGTTTACCAGGTGCCTGTAAATGCTTGTGTTGAGACTCTATTGACACCAGGCAATTTATTTGTATTTTAGGAGTGCCAGGGCATGGATGGCTTGCAATACAATACATGTTTGTTAGATATTGCTTAGGTCCTCAACTTCATAGCGTTCAAACACCTCTAGATATAGACAAAACTAGTAAATGAAGTAAAAAACCGCCCCTGGTGTCACAGAATATGAACTTCTTCCTGTGATCAGTTGCCTGTGGCCATGTTTAGTTGCAGTCAGAAAATTGCTTGCACTTATCATGTACATGAATGTGATGACAGAGTTGTACTTGAAATGTTATTTTGAACTGGACTTGTATACTAAACCTCTCAGAATCACCTGTAGGAATCTGACTCAAAGGTTATTTAGGACTAAAATATTCCTAGCTCACAGAAGGACATAAAAGTTTTTTTTAGTAAGGAGTAGGACAATGCCAAGGAAAGCTTGTGACATCACTTTTTACAACACTATGAGCCAATATGAGGATGTTGTCGTTTTGACAGGTTTTTATAAAGGAAAAGCGAAATGGTGAAATCAGCGGCAGTTGTGTGAAAGCTTTATACATGTATACAAAACTTACAGTATAGATGCGTAACTTGGCTGCATGGCGTTACCCTAATCAGACTGCTCCAATCACAACTGTTTCAAGACCTTATGATAGAGCTGTGTAGGACTGTCATAATCTGATCAAAATGATTTTGAAATGAAAGCAAAACTGGGGAGAAGATGAACTAGAGAGAATGCATAACATTCAGCCTTATTCTTAACTCTAAACATGAGGTGAACGGAGACAATTTGTGAAAGCACTAATGCCACCTGTCAATTTGTCGCACGTAACCCTGAGGAGTGTGAAAAAGGGGATACACCATGTTAGTGAAGTGATGCTTATAACAGAGAACTTCCAAAAAGATGTTGACAAACTAAAAGGTACACTTAACTAGATACCACAGCACTGAGCACATAACCATTTAGAGCCAACTTAAAACAAATACTCATAAATAAGATCTCAAATAAATGGCAAAAGAGAACTAAAGATATGATTACAAAATGGCCAGAGGAGGGGAAATTTGATGTGGCATTGTGTGAGGAAATAAAAACTTTGGTAAAAAAAAAATTATAAGACCGTGGGTAGAGAGAAAAAGCATGTCCAGTGGGAGTCAGCAGGAGAGAGACGTCTTAGCTCTCAAGACAAGCAGGAGAGCAGTTGATAAGGAAGAAAAAGCAGGTGAGGAAAAAGAGGTGTTAGTTACACCTCCCCCATATGTGCAGACAGAAGGTCAATTTCCAATGCTTAACCCTTAGGAGTCTGAGGGTGTTTTGGGGCACTGAAGAAGTTCTGACATGTCCTGACATTTGTATATCTTTCAGTTACTTATAAACATATAAATGTGTAAAGGCTAACTACACTGTATTCAGCACAAACTGGGCTACAGTAATATGTGAGCAGTATGTATGTACAAGTTTGTATTTTGGAGAAAATAACAGTTGTGCATGATTATTGGAAACAACAAAAAATATATCACTGAAATAAGTTCACAAAACACATTTATAACATTTGTTTATATTTTTATTTTTTTTTGTAGGTACTTGGATCTTGTAGTCTAGAGTTTTTACTTTAAAATTATGTGATAATAATTTTTATCACTCATTCACAGAAAACAATATATTCATTTACATTTTCTAAGACACTTTTTGTTTTGGAAAGGCCGTATGCGAAGAGGCGTGAATGATCATGAATAATGCTCTACTTCACACCAGAGAAGACAAAGACTCGAATAATGATTTGATATTGAGTTTTTCAGTCAGGTATGTGACACAGGGAAATGGTAAAAGAAAATAATTTCAGGACAAAAAAACATATTTTTTGTTTGTAGTTTATTTAGAATATAGTTAACTGACCGACAGAATAACTCACTCTTACACCCTATACATAACCTACTCACTTACACAGTGCAAAGAAAATGTTCAGGATTGAATGGAGAGGGACACAGATCATCTTATACACAGAAGGTACATTTATGGTATAAATATGGCCGTGCAAAATAAAATGAAAAAAAAAAAAGGTGTTTAGTCCACTCCTACACCACAGTCATACATCTTTGTGCCACTTTCAAAAAGCAGTTCCTGTTTAACTGAAGACATAAGTGAACATTACATACCTGGCATTTCCATGGTGTTTTTTGCTTCTTACCATACACTGCAAACAGACACGGTTACTAGCTGGAGTAACACTTCTGTAACCCGAGGTCAGTCCATGTGCTGGTTGTACACAGTCACAGGTACAGACATACGCTTATTGCGTGTCCATCCACTTTAAAATGACCAAAATCCAGACCCCTTCCATCCAGAATCCAGAGCCCTTCATCAAAAAGGTAGCTGATCTTTTTCATTGTCACAACTGTTTATATAAAAAAAGAAAAATACAACATGAGCATGATAAAGTACTGTATAGCATCAATCACCATGCATAATGACCATGCATAAAGACAACACAAGCTTTTGTATGTCATACAACAAATAAAAAAGCAAGGGTCTTTTTATTCTTATATCTGAATATCAATAAGCTACATGAGCCAGTATTTTAGCCACCAGGAGCTAAAATGTTTGTGTTAAATAACATCATAGATAGCAGAGTCATAAGCTATTAAATAAATTGGAATATTTACACCACAACTGATACTGACAACCATCACATAAGGCATTAGCTTCAGCCACCAGGAGCTAGCAGGTTTGTGCTAAGCTACATAAGGCAGTATGGTAGCCCGAATAGCAGTGTTTTCTACGTGCTACCCTAAACTATGTGTTTAAAAATAAAATGAGATGAGATTTATATTATCAGAATAAGGATTATATGACACTTAATAACTCACCCATGGTAACAGCTTGCTGCATTCTCCTCCTCCGGTGGAGCAAATACTCTTTAAAACACACCCGTTTCTGTCAGAGTTTCAGTGTTGTTCTGAAGAAAAGATAAACTCCTAGCACCGTCCAGAACATTCTGTAGAGCTTCAGAAACCTGTACAGTGCGTGACATCTTCCACGCGTGCAGGAAACTTACTGAATCTGTGTGTGTGTCTGGTTTGTGTGTGCGTGTGTGCAGGCTGCAGTAGCGTGCTTCTACAGCTGTTTTATAGCATGTGAATAGCTGTGAATAGCATGTGGGCGTGTCCTGCCTCCGGTCATTATCAGATAATGAAGTGCTACGGAAAGACTGTGCCTCTCCTCGGATTCATACGGATTACATAAAATGAGAATATTTATTTTTTATGAAACTTTCTTCATTTAAAAGTAGACCATTTAAGCTTTAAATAGATATATTTCTCATGTCGGTTTGTGAAGTATTCGCGGAGTTTCAGTTAATTTTAGTGACGGATTTCAGAAAGATATTCACAGAGACTGAGATGGCTGAAAGCGCAGCCTGTTTATTTTCTTTATTTTACAAAAGCACAATGTTTTGTTCATATAGTGAGTATACATAAATAAAAGTAGACCCTTTGCAGAGTTAAATGATGTACTACACTTATATATATGATAAAAAATGACGGAGCATTTTAACTTCTTTTTATGGTTACCAGAAAAAAATGCACACCGACTCCAAAGATTTAGATTTAGATGGAGATTATAGAGAGTCGTGTGTGAAGTCCAGAAAGAGACAGGATAGGTGGATGGAGAGAGAAGAAAGCACACCATTAGATTGTTATAAGGAAGTAAGTGCAGATCTACAGCGAGTGAAAAAGTTATATGGGAAGGAAGATAAGATAGACGGAGAAGAGGGGGTGCAAGTAAGTGGAGAGAGGATAGACAGAAGCACTAAAACACCCGGACAATCAAGAAGTCAGATAGATACATGATTAAGGACTGGACATAGGCCTTTGTACAGTGGAGAGGATGGGGGTGAAGAGGAGTTATCCTTTAATATAGGTAGTTGGAAACAGGGAAGGAACGCTGGGAGACTTAGCAACCTAGCTCCACAATTCCTAATTTTAGTTAAAGGTGCACGGGAACAATATGTACCATGGGCAACTCAAGATGTGCAACTCAAGTTCAAGGTCCAGTAATCCCGGGGGTGCCCAGAGAACCCTACAGGGGAGAATCAGTTACCTATTTTAACATCTAATGCTGAACAGGAACCAATGTTACACATTGAGGTATGTGGAAAAATACAGCCATGTTAGTTGATACAGGAGTGGTTTATACATGCCTAAATTGAAGTCATGTCTCACATCTCCCCATGTCTGGGAAATTTGCCACAATAGTAGGATTCTCGGGACAAAAGCAGTTGATTCCTATAACCGCTCTAGTCCGTCTACAAATTAACAATAAAACTGTGACTATACCTATATTAGTCTCAAGTCAGACACCGGTTAATTTGTTAGGCAGAGATGCATTATGTAAATTAGGTCTGCAAATATGGTGTTCTCTAGAAGGGGTGTATCAATGGTAAAAAAAAAATCAAATCTCCTGTTTAGCATTAGATGTAATGACTGAGCCACAAGCAAATGTGTATTGGACAGGACAGCTACAAAGGGATGTAAGTAAAGTAAGCCATAACTGAGGAAAAACACAGATTCCTGAAGCACAGTTACCTATTTCAGACTTTCACTGTACAATGGTGTATGACACAACTAAGGATGCTGGTTTAGAACAAACATGGCAGGAAGAAACAAAAGAGCACAAGGTTGAATTAATTACACAGTACATCATCATAGGTCGGCAAGGATGAGTGTGGTTTTGTAAAGAGGTGGTTCAATGTAACTGATTCTGTTCCTCACATTTATATGTAGGAAGAAATTGCAGAACAAAGGACTTAGGACAGATGATGAAGAAAGCTCCAGTGGGAGTCAGCCATAAACCCGTTGATTTTTCATTCTGCAGATGAAAACTATATCAAAATATTGTGTGGTAATAACTTGATTGGTACTCCTCAGGAAGTAGTTATTAGCCACAAGTCACAAACACAAATGGCATCAGCATCTGAGGTAGTTGAGACTGTCGAAGATGAGCTATATAGGGAAATGGAGAGTCAGGTCCTACCTGAATTATGGTCCTGGCATGATACAGATGTATGCCTAATTAAATCGGCTAAGTACAAGTCAAGTACAACTCAAACCAAATGTAAACTGCCCAGAATAAGACAATATCCTTTGCAATCTGAGGCAGAAGCTGGTATAAAAAACACTATCTAAGGACCTTTAAAAGCAGTCGTGTTAGAAGAAACAACCAGTTGCTGTAACACACAAATTTTCCCTGTGATCAAGCCAGGTAAAAATAAATGGTGTCTTGTACATGATTTACGGGCAATTAATAGTATAACAGAAGATTATCCAGCAGATGTTCCAAATCCACACACACTGCTAACCAACGTCCCTCCCGAAGTCAAGTACTTCACTGTGATTGATCTTTGTTCAGCCTTCTTCAGTATTCCAGTTGCAGAAGAGAGTAGATATTTGTTTGCATTCACTTATGCTGATAAACAATATACTTACCTAAGAATGCCGCAGGGGTTCCGCCACTCACCGCATATATTTAATCAGGTTTTGAAAACTGATTTAGCAAATTTAATGATAGTAGGAATTCTGCTGCAGTACATGGATGATGGTTTAATATGCTCGTCATTGTTAGAAGCATGCCATATGGATTTCATTAAGGTACTCAGTAAGCTAGCACAGGGAGGTCATAAAGTGTCCAAAGATAAACTGCAATATTGCAAGCCGCAAGTTGAATATTTAGGGCAGTTAATTTCACATGGTACGATTGCCATAGCACCTACCCAATTAAAAGGCATAGGTAAAGCACCTTTGCCACAAACAGTTAAACAGGCGATGACCTTTCTAGGCTTAACAGGCTTCAGTGCTAACTGGATTGAGGAGTATGCAGTAAAAAGAGATCCACTGAGTGAAGTAAAGAGAGAAGAAGGACTGCAAGATCTAAGTGCTCCGTTAAAATGGAACACAGATGCACTGTTAGCATTTGGATCCATCAAAAAAGAAATGCAAACAGCGCCTACCTTAGGTATAAATGATTATACCAAAACATTCTATTTGTTTGTGGCTAACCGAGCTGATGGATTTGCCTCAGTTGTATTGATGCAGGAAACCTGCAGTGGGAGGAAAAAAAACAGCCCCTAGCTTACTACTGCACTATGCTAGATAATGTAGCACAAGGCTACCCACCATGCTATCAGCAGGGACTTACTGCAGTACATTATGCATATGACAAAGCATCTACATTGACCATGGGTTAGCCAGTAACCATTTATACACATCATAAAGTTGTAGAATTGATAGAACAAGGGAAATTTGTCCTAACTTAAGATTGCATTCTAGCATATTCCTCACTATCACTGCTCACATATCCTGACATTACTATAAAAAGATGTGACACAGTTAACCCAGCTGAATTAATTCCTTTAGCGTATGAAGGTATATCTCATGATTGTGTGGCAAATTCATTGGCATTTACTAGGTTACGGCCTGATCTTGAGTCTAAACCGATATCTGAAGCAGAAGTCACTTACTTTGTGGATGGATCTAGTTTTCAGAGACCATTTAGGGAGTCACACTGGGTATTCAGTAATAAGGAAGGATGGAGAAGACTTTAAACCTGTCCTATCTTAGCACTGTTCACAACCATGTTCTGCTCAGTTCACCGAGCTGAAAGCTCTCACAGCCGCATGCCAATTAGCCAAAGGGCTTGTAGCAAATATTTTTACAGATTCAGCCTATTCACATGGTGTGTGTCATCTGTTTGGAGCAGTATGGAAGCAAAGAGGTTTTAAAAACAGCAACGGAACACCCTCCAGTATGCTGAGCAGATAAGTAAATTAAAGTCTGCTATGATATTACCTAAACGATTTGCTGTCATTAAATGTCAGGCAGATAAAAAAGGAAATGATTGTCACTAGAGGTAACAACATAGCAGACTTAGAAGCAAAGCAAGCATCAAGGTGTCAAGTAGCAGTGATGGGTCCAGTAGTTCTTATAGAACTGCAGCCTCAGTTGGAGGATATTATTTGGGTTCAACATCAAGCAGGTCCTTACGAGCACTCAATGTGGCTCCAGAGGGGAGCTCAGAAGGATGCACAGGGTCTTTGGTGTTCACATTAAGGTTTAATAATTGTACCAGCACTGTTAAACATTTTGATTTCAGATGCTCATGAATTTGACGATTGTGCCAGAGGAGAGGTTGTGAGAAAAATAAAAAAACAAGGCTATTGGTCGCTATATCTGCATGCTATGGTTGATGCTGCATGTGAGATATGTGCTAAGCATAATGTCAGAAAGGGAAGAGTGACACCCTTTGGCCATATACCGGTACCTGAAGGACCATTTAAGCACTTAGTAATGGATTATGTGGACATGATAAAGTATGCTCAAGGCAAAAGGTACATGCTTGTAATAATTGACAGGTTTAGTAGATGTGTAGAAGCAATGCCATCTGCAGACGAAGGGGCAGGAACAGTTATCAAATACCTCACAGGAGAAGTGATACCTAAATTTGGAATTCCGTCAGAGATCAGTTCAGATAATTGATCAGCGTTCATTCAGAAAACTGTAAAGCAGGGACTACAAAAGTTAAGAATAAAGCAAAGATTTGGGTGTGTCTATCATCCGCAGTCCCAGGGGATAGTAGAAAAAATAAACAGTACTCTCAAAGCTAAGCTTAACAAAATTTGTGCTAGTACAAAGCTTAACTGGGTTGATGCTTTACCCCTTGCACTAATGAGCTATCGCATACAAACTAACAGAAATACACACTTAACTCCTCATGAAATGCTTGTGGGTCGACCCATGCCTGTGCCACTCTGTAGAGGCCCATATAAAGGCCCACTGCTAGAACAATTACAAATGAGACTCAGATGTTATATGAAGAAACTAACTGCCATACATAGGAGGCAGTGGGGAAAATCAAATCAGATTATATTACCACCTTCAATAGAAATATTTAAAGATCAAGCTGTAGTAGTAGCAGATTTTTATTGGGTTTGTGGAAAGGAGCGCCTATTGGCCTCCTTACCAATAGGATAGAAAGGAACATGTACTAGAGTAAGACTGCATCAGAAAATAAACATAATACAGTTGGACAAAACCAGAAAGCGGGATAAAAAAGCCTACCAAACAGATCCCAATATACATTTAGACTCAATTGGACAATCTAGGGGTATTCCAAATTAATTTAAAGCTAGAGATGAAATCAAATCGGGAGTTGAGTCTCTTTTTATATGGATAACACCTAATAAAAATACTGAATGGATTAATTATATTTACTATAATCAGCAAAGATTTATTAATTATGCAGATAATGCTTTAGCTGCCTTAGGAGAACAGGTACATGCAACAAGCAAGATGACTTGGCAAAACAGGCTAGCTGAAAAAAGCTGGAAGCTGAAAAAGGAGGTGTGTGCATCCTGTTCGTGATCAATGTTTTGCCTATATTTCTTATAATACAGCACCTGATGGAACTTTTACTGAAGCCATGAATCAACTAAAAAACCTGATGCATGAAGTAACTGAAAATGCTGGTAGAGACAATAAAATATGGGACTGGTTAGACCTAAAGCTGGGAGCATGGGGAGCATGGTTTGCTAAATTTGGTATGTTCTTGAGTTTTACAGAGGATTGTTGTTCTGTTGTATACTTTCTGTATTAAATTCCTTGGTCATAAAAGCTACAGTTCAACAAATGGAGGTGTTAAAATAGCAAGATGAAAAAACTCCGGTAACCAATGATAAAGACATTTACAGCTCCGATTGTGATTCACAAGAATCAGAAGAGGATTCATGCACCTCGAACGAGGACAAAGAAGATGATTAACAATGAGCCATGCCTTGGGTGAAAGCACTGGCCCGGCCTCTCCCCAAAATGCAATCCTCTACGATGTAGAGTGTCTGAGTTGAAGATTTTTATGTTACCACTGTTTAAAATTATATCCACTTTTAAAATTATTGTTATGCAGGTTCCATTTTATGTTATATGATTTACGCATTATTTATATTTATTACACAAACACTGATGATTACACGTATCTCTGTGCATTTCTCTACTGAGCCATTATAATACCAAATCACAGTCCTGTATGGGTGATGGATTGGTGAGAATTACCACAGAATGCCACAGACTGATTTAAATTCTCAAATTATTTATGCATAAAAAAACTAATTTTTATGTAGCCTCAATTCTCTGAAATAAAAAAGTAAAACTGAAAACCTGGTATACCTATACTGAAGAAGGTGTATTTATGAGCAGAGACATAGTTTGTGGAGAGGCAGGAAATTACACCCTCACCCCTTTCAGCCCTCATCCCCTTAAGGCTGAAATATGGCCCTAAAATATGATCAGTTGACTAACAAAGACTAACAACAACATATGCCATAATGGGGTGGAGTCTAAAATAGGTCCAATTAAAACATTTCTTATACATAAATTAGGGCTGGGGAAATTAACATGTTAATTTTTATAATAAATGGCGATTGCCAACATTAGTGCCACAGTTCAGCATCCATTTTCCCTTCCTGATACGTGGCTGTTGTATTTTTAATGACTATGGTAACTTGTTCTTCTGTTTTGTAGTACCACTGTTGGCCACTAGTGGCCTCTTATGGCACCCTCTGCACTGATCCCCATTCCATGTCTAGAATCTGCTCAGCTTTTCTGCCACTTTCATGTCTGGAATATTTACTTATCTACTTTATGTGCCTTTCTTTCTAAAGGTTTAAAAGGTAACTATTTGCATCATGTTTATTTCTGTTCACCAACATTTAAGGGCATTAAAATTCAGTTTGGACTTGCTCAATTCTTCATGTAGATTCCAACTGAGTAATCTGATTGGACCAGAGGCATTCAATGAGTGGTGATAGGCAGTAACAGCACTAGGTTTAACTATATGGATCACTCTTCATCCCAATTGTTTTAACAATGGTTAATTACACTACTTGACTGTCACAGTAGAGACTGTCATAGTACAGTAGGTCGGTACAGTTCACAGTACTGAGGAGAGAACAACTGCCAGTCAAAACTAGTAACAGAATCACTTTTTATTTATGCCTAAGTAGATCTACAAAACTAACTAGCTACTAACACAATGGTGAAGCTGCTAATATCGTACAGAAACTTATTGGCAAACTTGCCACTATTTGCATAACACACCAAAGGTTTGTATACTGATGTTAGCTAAAAAAAAAAAAAAACTCCACATAAGTTTGAGACAACTCAGGAGGCCATGTGATGCCTACAGCATTGCTTAATTTGCAAAGCATGAGGTACAGCAACTCTAAAGGAAAGAAGATGAAGCTAGTGGATAGAAATAGAATAAATGTGTGGTTGATTTAAATACCAATTGTAGAATTAAAAATTCCAAGTACAAACCAGGTAACACTCAGGTAAAACCAGTCAGTCCCAAGAACTGTCCCACCCTTTTTAATCTTGTGTCTCAGGCCCCGATTGCTGCAGCCTTTGCTTTTGGGGATGCACCTACCTGTGACTCAAGTGGAAACGCAAATAATGTACTTGCCTAATCTCACAAACTTTTTAAAGGTCCACCTGCTGCAGTAACAACAAACCAATGCTGCACATGCTGCTGTCAGTCAGTAATATAAATTGTGGTGCCATGGTAGTGCAATCCAAATGGTGTGGAAAAGGCAATTTTTTCATGGGATGTGGAATGCCTTGAGTTCATCCTGAACTACATTTTCTTTTGTTTTGTATAAGCAGCTGTGCTCAGCCACCTGGAAGAGTTTCAATATGGTGCTCTGTGAGGTTTGCATGACCGGATAGAAGGTCCTTTTTGGAACTACCATATGAAGTAATATAATACAACTTTAAGTATAGGTGTCTCCCTGGCAACTGCAGGCTTTCTTCCTTTGTGCTGCTACCTTGTAATGTCATACATGATTGGGGGAACAGTAGGTGTTTTCAACAATTTCAAGTGGCTATTCAATTGAGCACATAATTTGTACAGGACATACCAAAAGTTTGGACACACCTTCTTATTCAAAGAGGTTGAATTTGTATTATGGCAAGAAAAAAGCAGCTAAGTAAAGAAAAACGAGTGGCATCATTACTTTAAGAAATGAAGTCAGTCAGACCAAAAAATTTGGGAAAACTTTGAAAGTGTCCCCAAGTGCAGTCACAAAAAACATCAAGCGCTACAAAGAAACTGGCTCACATGCGGACCGGCCCAGGAAAGGAAGACCAAGAGTCGCCTCTGCTGCGGAGGATAAGTTCATCCGAGTCACCAGCCTCAGAAATCACAGGTTAACAGCAGCTCAGATCAGAGAGCAGGTCAATGCCACACAGAGTTCTAGCAGCAGACACGTCTCTAGAACAACTGTTAAGAGGAGACTGTGTGAATCAGGCTTTCATGGTAGAATATCTGCTAGGAAACTGCTAAGGACAGGCAACAAGCAGAAGAGACTTGTTAGGGTTAAAAAAACACAGTAAAGAAAACTCTTTGAATGAGAAGGTGTGTCCAAACTTTTGGTCTGTACTGTATAAGATTAAAGTTTTTATATAATATACTGTACATTAAATTGAGATCTCTTTTCAATACCAGAACAAATATATCATATAATAAAATGTTGAACATTTGTGTGTTTGCTTTAGTGCTATAAGGCTACTAAAATCATTAGTAACTTATTGTTTAGCATTTCTTTTTCACAGCTAATTGCTTTTCACAGTTTTTCACACAAGTTTGTTGGCTACCTTCAACCTAGGATAACCAGGCTTTAATAACAGATTGCCAACAATATCACATAGATTTAGTCACCGTGAAGGATAACTCAGACCTCCGCCTGTAAGGCCAGCTCTTACCACCCTTTAAAATGAACAGTGGGTGGTTTGGTCTGACCAGAAATACTTGGTCAGATGGGTGCACAAAACAGACTGCTCAGTGATGAGAAATGCAGCAACCAACACTTTTTTGTTTGTTTGCCTATAGGTATGTTGTTTTCTTGCATATTCCAAGAAGTTTTTTCAATATCCTTTGTGTTCCTAGGCATAAATTGTGAGTGAGCCCACTCTCTTGGCTGAGAAACAACCTCTGAATTATTATTTGTGCCATTTTTAAAGCATTTGCCCACTACTATATATGGTTTGTGATTTATTCCAGTTTGTTACCAAGCAAGGTGTTTCCTGTTTGCTGTGTCTGTGTTTGACCTAGTTTTGTCTAGTGGTTTTCCATACCGGTTTGCATAGAGTCTCAACCTTGCCTGTCTAATATTTTCCCACATTTTCCCAAATCTGTTGCCTTCCTTTATATTTGAATGTCTATCCAGGACCATGGTGCAACAACAAAAACTCTTGTAAACTATACAGTGCTAATTGGATAACAGCAATAGGTTTACTGTTGCAGCTGGTCAGGATGTTTCTTATTGTCCCCTATTGTCCCTTATTGTCTCTTTTCAGCCTCTATAGTGAAAAGTGAATATATTGCTGGGCCTTCATTGTTGTGCAGGTGGAATTCCTCAGTCTAGGAGAGTTCATGTGCACACCAAGAAAGTTTTGACTCTATCCACAATTGTATATGTAGTCTGTATATACCTGTATAATAGAATAATAGTCTGTAGATGGTGATATTTGTGATTTACATTTGTATAATGTATTGCAACACCAGGCAGAAATGTGAAAATCTTGCTCATACGTACTAGCCACCTAATGAGATGAGCACCTGATGTAATGTCTTGGCATTACTTCATCCAAATGCTTGCAAATTTAGGCTCTCCCACTGTAGCCAGTAAGTGATGTGTAAACCAAACTTGAGATCTTTGAAAATCATCACCCATAACCATAAATAATAGTATAATATACTGTATAATGCATGCTAGCACCTTATGAACCTTCTTTATATTGGTCTAAAGTAAAAAAGAAAAAAAAAGAAAAAGAAAGTAAAAAAGTTATTTGTTTCCAAATTTCAGCTCACAGCAACAAAATGAGTCTTGCTTCAGAAAAGAGATCTGTCTGCTAAAGTAATATTCTGCCAGGGTTATCCCCTAATGGCTCAGTCCCATCTCACAGGTTCACAGTTCAGTACCATTCACAGGTTTGTTTTTCTGCTGATAAGCAGGAAAAACACTTTTTTTTTTAGGGTCAAATCTGAGTCAAGTTAACCTGTAAACTGTATGCATGAAGCAATAAAAAGCCCTCAGCATGGGAATGCAGATAGTATGAGCCACCGTGGAAACAGGCAAAAATAGCTCAATAGTGCTCCCTGGTGGCGTTAGAAATATTACTGAATGCATAAGAAATATACTGTATATATATATAAGAAAAAAAGAAAACAAAAATTGCCCCTAGTGAGTAAATGCGCATGTGAATGGTGTGAATGGGAATAGATACAATTGGCCTCCACGGTCCCTAGATGAGGTTCCTAGATGAATGGAAATGGAAATTATATTATACAATAAACAAACTAATTAACTAACTTTTAAATTAATAAATAATGTTTGCTTAGTGGGCTTCCTCCCACAGTCCAAAGACCTGCAGGTTAGGCTAATTGGCATTCCCAAATTGCCCATAGTCCAGTGTGTACCCCACCTCGTGCCGTAAGCCTCAGGATAAAACGATATAGACGATGAGTGAGTGAGTGAGTGAGTGAGTAAGGGTGTTTGCTGCCATAAAAATGGACTTTGAATTGCCATAAACAGAAATGGCACAAATGGCTTGCAATATAAAACATTTGTTTGCTTGATAGTGCTTATGAGTTGGATACTGTTTCAAGGAGTCAATCCACCTCTAAAGAGAGACGAAACTAGCAAGTTATATAAAATACCTATCACTGGTGTCACAGAATATGAACTTTACCCCAGTGATCACCCTAGGCCATGAACAGTTGTGGACAGAAACGTAATTGCACTTATCATTAATTTTTGAACTGGTAGTAACATGCAGTACTGTGTAAAAGGTACTGTTAGGAACCCTGTGTTTTGTTTTTTTTTTAGTATGAACTTTGTTATGCATGTTTATTGTATAAATTAATTATTAAGTCATTGCAAATTTCAGATTTCCAAACATTAGATTTTCAGCAAAAACATTTTTTGAAGACATCCTACAGTTATCTGCACTTGCCTCAGACCTTACACAGTACTGTACTTAATGCATGGCTTACACTTGGTTGAATGTCTCTTTTAAATGTTTCACCTTTAGGAGAGGCTTTGGGTTTCCATCAATAAATATCTGGGAAAATTCTGGTTAGACATTTGGCAATTCTTCTTGGCAGTATTGAGTTCAATTATATATATATATATATATATATATATATATATATATATATATATATATATATATATATATTTTTTTTTTTTTTTTTTTTTTTTTTTATTGCAAAAATTTAGCTTGGTTTATCTGCCTCAGGCACAAGTCCCCATGACCTCTGATGTCTGAGTAGCTTTCCTGACTGGGAACGGGGGCCTTAACGGCAAAAGCAGCAGCCTTTTCTTCTGTGGCGGCTGGATTGCAAAGGCTGACTCTCAACGACCTTTTTGCTGCTGTCCTGTCTAAATGGCAGTGCTCAGTCCAACTGCCTTTAAAGTCCCTGAGATAAGTGATATCGCCCTGCTTCATGTCGCTTGTGCATTTAGCATCTACACATTCTCCTCACTGCCACACTCTGGACCCTAACCTATGCTCCCTGCCTCACTTTTATCTGAGATTCTACAACAATTATCCTTTGCCAGCCATGCCTGGGTGCATTTGGGTGCATGCCATCACTGCCCCAGGTCCAGGGTATACCCTGCCTCATGCCCAAAGTGTCCTGGGATAGGCTCTGGGCCTCCATGCCCCAAAATACAGGATAAAGTTGTATACAGTAGAAGATGAATTACTGGATGAATAAATAAAAAAAATTAAGAGGCAGAACCTCAGGCAACACAACAGAGTAGCGGGATTTAAAGGTTTTTAATAAAATTTCATAGTTTATATTGTCTGCTCTGATTAACAATACATCTTTCTTGAATTTAAAGATTAGTGTGCAGTTGTACACGTATTATAAACAGACATAATCTTGTAGATCTTCTGAAGACATTTTCTGAATAAGTCAATGATATGATATGTCACAAAATAGGTCCATGGCAGATAGAGCTCTACGACTGAGAAGATTCAACAATCCAACTTTCCAAAGTGAGAGCTACTGGGCTGACAGCATCATAACAAACTCTATAAGATAGAACACACACACACACACACACACACACACACACACACACACACACACACACACACACACACACACACACACATTGAATTAACCAACTAGTAATAGTAATTAAAACTAGCATGATATGATGATGTGAGATCATATTGCTATACAAATATGGTGACAGAAACCGGCAATATTCTGGCTATATATCTTTAATGTAACATTAAAGACTGGAGACTCAAGTTCCTCACACATATAGCTTGATGTAAATACTGTTATTTCTGTAATCACTTTGTTTTCTATTAATGCTTACTTGACATTTTGATGTTTGTTGGTCAACTGACATTGTTCACCATGCATTTTTAACAGTGTTTTGGATCATTACATTTTCATTTACACAAGGTCAACCACAGTTGCATCCATTTGCAGAATCATGAATGATTGCTTTGTGGAGCACATGAATACAGGATGGCATTAAAAAGCACTAGAAATAAATTGACTTCAAGCTTAATGTGATTTTGCTGGCTCTGTCTACAGTCGCTGCATACTGCGCCCACTAATGCCACTAATAAAACTTCACAAACAGATAAGTATGCTAGGGAAACTGCTCTTTGCGGAGGTTTCTATCTTAAATGGCATCTATATTTTTACAATCGCAGAGGGCTGATAGAAGAGCAAAATATTGACTGACTCCTGACAGAACAATCACTCCTCTGAGCTACAGGGGTTTCCGTTCAAGGGCGAGAACAACTATCTTCTTATGAGCCACGTTCAAGGCTCAATGCTCCAAATGTTCAATCATGCCTCCAAAAGTAAAAAACCAGGAGAGCTGTCAATCACGTTTTCCTAGGGTTTATGTAGAGTAGTGGAATATGCACTGAAATTCTGCAACCTCAAAATAGGAAGTGGCTAGAATGAGACTGCTTTAATAGTTGCTATTCATCAGGGGTAGAGATTGACTAAGTAGCCAAGTGGAAGCTATACTGTGTCAACACTTATCTTTTCTCAAAGTATATTTTAAATAGATTTTTGTCAGTATTTTCAAATGTGACTTACATTTACATTTAGGCATTTGGCAGACACTCTCATCCAGAGCAACTTACAAAAAGTCTTCCTTTGGAGTGTCTATGTGTGTGTGTGTGTGTGTGTGTGTGTGTGTGTGTGTGTGTGTGTGTGTGTGTGTGTGTGTGTGTGTGTGTGTGTGTGTGTGTGTGTGTGAATGAGAGAGAGAGAGAGAGAGAGAGAGAGAGACTGTACCATCAAAGTCCACAGAGCCGTCGCCATTCAGGTCCATTTCTTTCAGAATCTCCTCCAATTCGCCTTTCTTCAATTTCTCACCCGATAATGTTTTTACTGCCTCCTTCATCTCATCTGGAGTGATCTTTCCATCCCCATCTGTATCAAACTAGCAAAATGAAGAATGAAAAAAAAATTTTAAAAAAAGGTAAATATTGCTTCTTTGTTTTCTGATTTAATGAGTCAGCAGAGAAAGACAGATTTAGATCATCTAACAATTCATTTTACAAAACAAAAAAATATTGAAATTCAATTCAGGAGTGTGTGTGTGTGTGTGTGTGTGTGTGTGTGTGTGTGTGTGTGTGTGTGTGTGTGTGTGTAGCAGATTGTATGTCATCCATCTCTTATAATATAATATAGGATCATCATAAACTGAACAGTGTAATGTGTCTTTTTACCCTGAGTATACAAAAAGGAGGAGATTCATTCCACATTTCCAAGAGATTTTGTATACCTATCATTTATGTGCTATTCATTTTGGATGCATTTTATTAATTTATTATAAGAATAATTAACTGAAAGAGAAAAGGAGTAAAAAAAAAAAACATCATCAATCACTTACTGCTGTTCTACGTATTTTAAGAAGGTGGCCACCACACATAGTAGCAAATCACCTGTTTGAAGGAGCACTTGAGTTCTTTAAGTCCCAGCATATGAGCCGTCTCAACCATCATCCTCGGCCCCATCAACTCACAGAAATCATCGAAATCCATCAGTCCACCCACTGACACACACACACACACACACACACACACACACACACACACACACACACACACACACACACACACACACACACAAGACTGTGGTCTATCAAACATGTAGTAGCATGGTTACAATAGCGTAGCTTTCACACACAAAAACACACATAAACTGGACACTCACACCTCATTTTGATCTGCTGGATGATCTCCAGTAGTTCCATCTCAGTTGGCATGTAGCCCATTGTCCTCATGCACTCGGCCAGGTCTTTGTAGTTCAGATATCCATCCTGATCATAGTCGAACTCCTTAAATGCCTCAGCCAGCTCTACACAATAAAAGGTTCAATTTTTATCCTAATAACAAACAAGCATTTGCAGATAAGTGTTTCCAAATTCCACCTCCTGTCTGTATGTGGAGTTTGTCTGTTGGATGGTGTGTTGTACTGAAATAAGCCAGGTTGGACGTAGATACAGCATTTACTGGATAATCGCTGCAGGGATTAATATGTTTCATCTGGCCACAAGTATTGTAACACTAAAAACACAAAAGCTTCTCATACCTGAAACAACCATTTCAGAAGACGGTGTGCTTGGTTATGGAAAAGATGTTACCATGTTTAAGATTATTTTCAAATTATTGTTGGGCATGTGAAAATGGAGCGAATTGAAAAAAAAAAGTAATTCCTTAAAACTTATACTTCACTTTTATAATAACTTCACTTCACATATTACATCATCCTTTCATTGTTTATTTTCCTGTAACAACATGCCTCCAAATGCTTTTGCCAAATATTCCTTACTTGTCAAATTTGGATAAGGATATAAAAATTTTCTCACTCTGAAGAAAATAGTCACATTAACATTAACTATTGATAATTACTTTGATTTTAAGAATCTGAGCAAATGGCTTTAAGTTAATGAACAGTTTAATGGTATGATGAATGCAGGATACTCACCATCTAATTCAAGTTGGGATAATTCCCTCTCCTAATAAAAGAACAGCAAGGGAAGAAGAGATTGCTTTATTCTGGAGCACACATTTTTCAGACACGCCATGTCCACATGTAGCTGGGAATTTTTTAAAAACTGAGATTTTTCTTTGTGTTTTTGGGCTTTCTTCCACATGCAGATTCCACATTTTAGCTTTTGGAAAAATCCTTTCAAACTCCATTTTCAGTGGTGTTGTGGTGAGATTTTGGCTAGTGTGCCGATGATGTCATTGTCTGTGTGCTAAAATGTAAAAATGTACTGTAAACTAGTCACTCACTCATCATCAATACGCTTTATCCTGTATTCAGGGAGCCTGGAGCCTATCCCAGGAGACTTAGGGCATGAGGCAAGGTACACCTTGGACAGGGTGCCTGTCCATTGCAAGGCACTCACACACTACGGACTTCTACATAGCGCAACCGGTAATGACGTAGTGTCTAGGCTTCTGATTGGCCCCCTGTTGATTAAGGATGCTTCTAACAGCACTTAAAAGGGGTTTTTGCTTTTAATGCGGACAAAAGATTTTTTTAACACGAAGGTCATGTGGACAGAATTATATATTTTTTTAAAAAAGAAGTAGAAAAATCTCAGTTTTTATCTCCAGGCTCCCTGGTCATGACCTTAGACACAAGCAAACAATGCATCAAGCAGGCTTGAGTCACACACGCCAAGTCATTAATGGAAACTTTACTTTTGACTTTGCTCTCCCTTCTTAAACCATGTTGAGCCTAATTAACAGAGACATTAAGCCATGCTAATGAGCTGTTCTAAACAGCTGTTTAAAATACATTACAAGCGGATTAACCTCTTTTACCCTGTTCACATTCTGTTACATAAATATATACTGTGTATCCTTAGACATCAGTTTTATATGAAACCAAAGGCTTGCAATTTTTTTTTTTTTTTTTACATTTTATAATATTAATATATTGAAACTTTATGGGCTGTTTTGTGTAGATTTATTCAGATAAGAAGAAGACTTGATGTTATCCCATGAATCTACACAAAACGGCCCATAACATTAAGGTGGTGATAAATTAAAATATAGTTTGAGTTTGACTGTGATTAAGTAAACCAACTTTGGTTGCATAAGTAATGTGAAACACTGTTTTACAATATTACAAGCTTTCCATCAGAAGTCGTATAATTAGCTGAATGGAGTCGATGAAATCAGTATGAATGTAACAGAGGTTTATTAAAAATCCAACCTAAACAAACATCATGGAGACAAAGGAGGTATTCAAATAAATAGATAGATAGATAAATAAATAAATAAATAAATAAATAAGGCAATGATGAGGCTTGGCAATAATGAGGCATGGTGGTGCGAGCATGAAGATGTGTGAGGTTTCTATCATCATTTACTGCCAAAGTGCTCATGGTAGAGGAAAACATGGCTGGACCCAGGAAAATGCTATTAGACACTAAACACTCTTATTGTATATACAATATTCTGCTAATCTAGTACATACTAAATACATAAAATTCCAAGTCAGTTAATTTTATGTTCCACTCCAAAATTTTCAAACACCTTATTCACTGTGTGTGTGTGTGTGTGTGTGTGTGTGTGTGTGTGTGCGTGCGTGCGTGCGTGCGTGCGTGCGTGCGTGCGTGCGTGTGTGTGTGTGTTAATATACCTGTCCAAACACATTATTAAGTAGGTTTGTATACATTTTGTTCATGGCTTCTTCGTTGGATTTCTTCACTGTGGCTGGTGGTGATGGCAGCTTTCGAAGGCTGGGTTTAAGGGCAATGTGACCTTCAGTTTGAGCACTATGAGAGATAAAGAGAGAGAGAGAGAGAGAGAGAGAGAGAGAGAATATGATTAGAAGAAGAAGCATGCCACTAGTCTATTACATTTTATTAGGTATTGACTATGATGCAATGTTAAATTTCTAGAAAATCAACATAACTCTTTCTTAATGCAAAAAATTTTTACTTCATAAACATTAATAGAAAATTTAAACTAACGTTTCCTTCATTCAATTCATTTACATTTTATTTGTATAATGCTTTTAACAATAAATATTGTGGCAAAGCAACTTTATAGAAATATAAAGTTATGGATAAATATTAGAAAAATGTAAGGAAAAGTACCCAAAAAAATCTTATAAGTTATAATATTTTGTCTTTTATGAGCAAACTGGGGTGACCGTGGCAAGGAAAAACTCCCTGAGAGGAACCAGAATCAACAGGGCGATATCAGATATCATGACTATAGCTCACTCCATAGTATAATATGTGTGTTATGAAGTTGAAGCTCAATATAATAGGAAAGATGTTTGAATCAACCGAAAGTCCCCTTTCTCTAATAGAGACTCAGATACAAAACTGCAATTTTTGTTCTAAATCTAATGGACGTTTGTTCGTACCTGTCTGTGGATGGTGCTCTCTCGCCCTTTTGCGCCATTCTACAGGATAGACAAGAACACACAAGGATTTAATATTTGTATTTTTGCACTTTTTCTAGATGGCAGAGAATTATTTTTAGATTACACATACATGAGTGTCTTCAGCTACATTAGCTATATAATAAATGAGCACATATACAGCTGATGATGAATTTCTTGAGTTAATAAATGCTGACAACATGCAGCCCAGACAGTTTATTACACATTAAAAAGAAATGCACAAATACTGTACATAAACCCACATATGCCTGCATGTTGGTGTTATTAAAAATATTTACATTGACTACAAAAACCTAACAAATTCATGATCAGTTATCACTTTGCTAATTTATAGATTATATGGTGCATGAAGCATGGTTTTAAAAAATAATTGATGAAAGAGTTGTTCTTCGTCTTTTTGATTACAAAATAATATTTTTTTTAAACATTAACTTTAAACACAATTTTAAGTTGTAAAATTTAATTGAAAAATTGCATTAAACATTGTTTAGCTTCAAAAAAGGAACAAATAACATCTGGCCATTCTTATTTTAGATAGACATTTTCCTATTGAATCTAGCTATCTGTATGCATTCTGCTGATAATAAAAGCTAGAAATAAAAAAATCATTAGAAAGAAAAAACCAATACTATAAAACAACTTTATAATACACAGCTGATCTGAAGTGAGAACTTTTTGCATACCCTACCTTCAGTTAATGTGTCAAGTCCAAGCTAAAAGACTCAGTGTAAGCTTCCGTTTGCAAAGACAAAAATATTAGACTAACGTAAATTAACTCCTAGAATCTTTTCACTTTCATCCTCCTTTTTTCTTTTGTCCTCCCTCATTCCATCTTCTCCTACTTTTCCTCATCCGTCTTCCATCTGATAAGAGGTGATTAACAGGGTAAATGTGGTCAGATTAGTGTGCAAACATGGTGTGTGTGTGTGTGTGTGTGTGTGTGTGTGTGTGTGTGTGTGTGTGTGTGTGTGTGTGTGTGTGTGTGAGGGAAAGAGACAGAAAAACAAAATTCAATGTTGTATTGTATGGTGAATAATACTACTCCTTATATTATTATTATTATTATTATTATTATTATTATTATTATTATTATTAATAATAATAATAATAATAATAATAATAATAATCAGACTCTTAAAACTGTTAGTTAAGATTGATAATAATAAATACCCCCACTGTACAAAATGTGTGTTTTTATTGGATTTACCATTGAGAAAAAAAAACAAGGTCTCCAACTAGTGGACTCTGGTCTGAATCCGGACAATGTGAGGATTCATCTGGACCATCTAAAAATACGACAGATTAAATTTTTTTATGCAATCTATCAAGAATATCAAGGTCAGCTCAGCAGAGCCACCTGGAGGTACAATGTAACAGGTTGCATTGTAAAAATTCTTTTGTCCACTTGGAATCTGCGGCAGTAGAGAGGGGGAGAAAATACCATAAGTTAAGCATCCAGGAAATAATGACGCACCGGTGGCCATTTAAAGCTGAGCAATGCCTGAAGGATGGCGGGTGGAAAGAGGCTGCCAGCCGAGGGGAATTTTGTCACCCTATTGAGCTCTGCTGCATGCAGACTTGTTTACCCATGGTTTATTATTTGGATAAATTTGAATTGTTTATATCGAATATCATGTCCTCACAGAAGGTAGCATATGAACATTCAATGAAATTCAATTCAATTTTATTTGTATAGTGCTTTTAACAGTGATCATTGCTGCAAAGCAGCTTTACACAATCAAAGAAGAATTATGGAAATATGTATGAAATGTCAGAAAATGTGTATGAATCAAAATGATCAAATAGTCCCCAATGAGCAAGCTGAGGGCAATGGTGGCAAGGAGAAACTCCTGAAAGGGCAATAGGAGAGGAAGCAGACTTAACAGGGACCCATCCTTATTTGCGTGATAACTGATAGCAGGAAATGCTTTGCAGTCATACTGTGTGTTAGGCAGATGGAATTTCCATATAATAGATGATGATGTCTTTAAGTTAATATGGAGTCCAGTTTGTTACTGCAGGCTCAGGTAGACTGTAGGAAATTCCACTCCTGAACTATTGAGCAGCTGCAGTCACTTCAGAGAACAGCTGTCTGAATAAGCTGAGGTCAGGACCGTCTTCATAGTAAAATCGAACCATCCCCAGTCACCACACCCGTCCCAAGCAGACCACACAGGCCTCCACCTAACAAGATTTCCAACCAGGAATGAGGCACCAGGCTGGATGAGTCAAACAGGTCCGGCGAGCAGTGGAGGTCTTGATCACTGGCATGTGTAGGAGAGGGATACAAGAGAAGAGAAGAGAAGAGAAGAGAAGAGAAGAGAAGAGAAGAGAAGAGAAGAAAAGAGAAAGAAGAGATAATAGTTAAATATGGTCACAGTCACATAGTTTATAAGGTGAATGTATATTTAGTGAAGAGGACAAGCAGGGACTCTGGCTGTACTAACTATAACAGCATAACTGAAAGGGAGAGACAGAAGGAAACACAGACATGAGGGTTACCTGGATGTAAAGCAACCAGTCACTTCACCGTCAACAAACCTGAGTGATCAATGAGAGTGGGGTATAGACAGCATCTAAACATACCAGTTCACCATATTACTCTACGTCCATGAGTCCCCCAGATCTGCTCATTTACCTAAGGCAAATCTATTCACAAAAATGCTTGGCTGAATAAATAGGTTTTTAGCCTAAACTTAAACACAGACTGAGTCTGAGTCCCGCGCATTAATTGGAAGGTTACTTAACTTTGGAGCTTTGTAAGAAAAACCTCCGCCCCCTGCTGTAGTTTTCATAATACGCGGTACTGACAAGCAGCCTGCATCCTTTGATCAAAGTACAATAGGCGTGGCGGATCCTAACACACTAGCAGTTCACTCAGGTACTGCGATGTGAGACCATTTAGTGCTCTATAGGTCCATAGTAGTATTTTAAAATCAATGTGTCTTGTCTTTTAGACTGGGGATGGTATTTGTATGTGAGACTCCAAGTGACATCCAGTTTGTCCATATGTGTGTGTGTTTTTTTTTTTTTTTTTTTTTTTTTGCGAAATGGGCTTCTCATATACAATGTTTGAAGGTACAAACTTAGTACCTCATCACTTGTTTATACAGGATATTGGCAGGTTCAAATGCAGAAGTGGAATTGTCAGGATAATGGGCTCAAACTTGGGTTCTTGGGTTGAAAGGCATGAGATTTCTCGCTGGACTAAGGCAACACAAATGCAGGAATTATGTTAATGGTGTTTATTTGATCAGATCCAAAATATGAATCTAAAAATAAGCCACCAAGTGTGACAACACTAAGGTTTTAAAAAATACATTTAAAAAAGGAAAACCATCATTCCACCATTCCATTGGTGGTGCCAAAATCATGCAGAATAAAAAAAATAAATAAATAAATGAAAAACTAGGTGGAAATATTTAGAGGGTAATCCAAAAGAGAAGTTGATGTAAAAAGCAAGATTAAACAATTGTTAAAGTTTGAGGCCTCAAAGTTTACATATACATAATGATCAAGGAGAGTTGAAACAGTTCAGTTGGCACCTACTGTGTATTTTGCCCATGGGTAATTATGGTGGTACTTGCTGTTCATTTGTTTAAAATAATTCTTGATATACATCCTACATAATAACACAAACTAAGCATAGTTGATCATTTCTTTTTAATTATCCTGACATTATTAATGTCAGATCAAATATAATGGAGAACAAAATTTTGGCAGTTATAAATTCTGTTC
Organism: Clarias macrocephalus; assembly: GCA_011419295.1. Classification (NCBI taxonomy): domain Eukaryota; kingdom Metazoa; phylum Chordata; class Actinopteri; order Siluriformes; family Clariidae; genus Clarias; species Clarias macrocephalus. The sequence continues at coordinate 45,998 of JAAGKR010002518.1, read as the reverse complement.
TTAAGAGTAAAGGAAGGGGGAAAAAAGAATACTGCGGTGGGATGACAAATGCAAAGAGACAGTAAGGTATAGAAAGGAGGGAGCAGGTGGTGTTAAGAAGGTTGAGAATTTAACTTAGTAATCTGAATAGCATGTTGAGTATTATAGGGAAACATCCAAGTGGGAAAGGCTGTTCACTGTTATTCTAACATGTAAAAGATAAGGCAAGAAAAGTGGGGACATGATTCAGGAATGATTCAGCAGGGCTGTCAAAAACAAGTCTATGAATCTCAGTAAATTAGAATATCATCAAAAAGTTGATTTATTTCAGTAAATTAATAAAAAAGTGAAACACATACAGTATATTATAAAGATTCATTACACACAGACTTATATATATATATATCAAGTGGTTATTTATGTTTATTGCAAGGGTTATAATTTTATAAGTGTTATAAAATTATCACATAAATGCTGGACCTAAAAAAGTATGAACATGTACACCACTCAATAGCTGCTCAGGGATCCTTTTGCAAGATTTATGCAGCAAGGTCAGACGAGTTTGCTTGCCAATCAAGCACATGGATACATGGTCCTTAAACCAGGTATTAGTATTTTTGGCGGTGTGACCAGATGCCAAGTCCTGCTGGAAAAATGAAATCAGCATCTGCATAAAGCTGGTCAGTAGAGAGAAGCATGAAGGGCTCTAAACTTCCTGGTAGATGGCTGTGCTGACCTTGAACCTGATAAAACACAGTAGACCAACACCAGCAGATGATATGGCTCCACAAACCACCACTGATTGTGCAAACTTTACACTGGACTTCAAGCAACTTGGATTCTGTGCCTCTATTCTTTTCTTTCAGACTCTGGAACCGAAATGCAAGATTTACTTTCATCTGAAAGAGGACTTTGTCCCACTGAGCAACATTCCATTCCATTTTGTCCTGAGCCCAGGTAAGCTGCCTCTAATGTTGTCTCTGGGTCAAGAGTGACTTGACACAAGGAATGACACAAATTGTGGCCCATGTTCTGGATATCTCTGTGCATTGAAGCATTGATTAATTTAACTTTTTTCATAATTTTCTGATCAAGACTGATCGGCAGACTGCTGAATAGAGATGATTTAGCAGCAGATACCACTACATAAATAATAAATAGATAACAGTTACTTTATTAGTTGTTTTTATGAATAAATCTTTATTTTAAAAAAATCTTTCACCAAAAATACTAAAGGGCAGTGCCAGATTTAACTTAATACTACCCATAATAGGGCACAGGGCATTGCTCAAGATTTTGAAACGCATGCTCAATGTATCAATGTATTGTAAGCCATTATTTATTTTTATTCATTCAATTTGAAGTAATAAAAAACTGGTTGTGGTGCTCCTTTTTAATTAGAATTACTGAAATGAATGAATTGTTCTATAATTTTCTAGTTTATTGAGCTGCACCGGTATTTTAGAGACTTTAACTTTGAATTTGAGGAACTGTAACAGGCACAGTGACTCACCACTAGTAGGCGCTAATACACATTTTGAAAGTGAAAGCAAGATTTTCCCACACGGGGTCTCTTCCTGGTTTTCGCGGACGATTAACAATAAAACTGCCCCTATAATTTGGGCGGTTCTTTAATAATAGCAGCTTTTAATAAAACTTTGGGATTATAACATTATAACTACTAGACCTCATCAGGACAGTGTGGACAAAATGAAGGGTAAGTCCGCGGGCAGATCTTCATTTATGGAAGAACAGAATGAAAAAAAAAAAAAAAAAATTAGGCCACATGCGCATAGTCACTGCATTTATGATGTCTTGTTTTTTTTTTGTTGTTGTTGTTGTTATTATTTCAGAAGTGCTCGTGTGTTTCAGCGTCGTGTTTCTGCGCTCAAGCTTCATCATGGCGTCAGGTAAGAATGTTTAAAGGAATTGAAGACAGAAATCTTCCTCCAGGGGCAGATAGGGAGTGTCTGGGCCATGAGAGCCGCCATGCAGATTAGAGGCTAAAAATACAAGTCATTTGTGTCAGCTCGTGCAGTGAAATGCTGAGGTTTTCAATAAACAACTTGCGTGTTAATTAAGTACACTCAGCCAAGACATGGTATTAGAAGAAAAAAAAAAGTGTCCCCGGTGAAAAGATGAATTTATCCTGTTCTGATAGGATCACATTACATCGTTTTTTTTCATAACACTGAATGCTTTTTATGCTTCTTTTTGTTTTTTTTACGCGTACACGTGCTCGTTACTTTTTTGAATTCAAATCTTTCAACGGTCTTAACCGTCATTCAGATACCGTCATAAACCTGAAAAAGTTTATTATCCTGAAAAGATAAGATGTTAAGATATTGCCAGATGGATTTGCATGTGATATCACTACAGATTTTTTGCTTTTTGTATTAATTTGTATGTTATTATTGTATATTATAATTTGTATAAAACAATCTCTCCAAAACGACTAAAGTTAGCAACTTGAAATCTTTACAGAAGCAAGATTGGTCACTTCAGTGTTGAATAAACTTCAGAATTATATGTATAACATAAAATAATAATAATAATAATAATAATAATAATAATAATAATCAGCACCAATACACTACTGTTTTGGCTGACTATTTTGGCCAAATCTGTTAATTATTGAATTCGGGTATTTCAGTAATTTCAAATTCAGGCCCCTTATCCCCAGTGAAGAGCGATCCTAAAATGCTTCAGCATACCAAGACATCCTGGGCAATGATAGTCTTCCGCAACAGTTTGAGGAAGGCGATTTTCTTTTCCAACATGACTGTAGGCCAGTACACAAAGCAAGGACTATAAAGACATGGTTTAATGAGATCAGTGTGGAAGAACTTGACTGGCCCGAACACAGAGCCCTGAGAGACCTCAACCCCATCAATGACCTTTGGGATAAATTGGAACAGAGGTTGTGAGTCAGGCCTTCTCGTCCAACGTCAGTTCCTGATCTCATAAAGGCTCTACAGAATGAATGGGCACAGAAACAGTCCAAAATCTTGTGGACAGCCTTCCAAGGAAAGTGGAACTCTGCCAACTCTGGTATAGCTGTAAAAGGGGGACCGACTCCATACTGAAGTATATGTTTTTGTATACAATGTCATTGCAGGTTTGGTCAAATAATTTTGTCCATTTATTATTTTTTTATTATATCCAAAAATATAATTAATATAATTTAGCATAAGATTGGCACAGTGGCTTAGTTGTTAGCACTCTGGATCTGTTTGCATGGAGTTTGCATATTCTCCCTGTGCTTGGTGGGTTTCCCCCTGGGTACTCCGGATTCCTCCCACAGTTCCAAGAAATGCAGATTAGGTTAATTCAAAATAGTTAGTTAGTTCAAAATTGTCTGCAGTGTGTGAGGCTGTGTGAATGTTGACTGGACGTCCTACCGCGGTTGTTAAAATGGGAACAAATACAATGATCCTCTAAGGTCCTTAGTTGAACTACATAATTTCCTAGATGGATGGAGGGAGTATAGAATTAGTTTGTCTTACGTATTACAAGAAGTTAACATCAGTCCTATATAGTCTTAGCAACCCTACACTACCTGGCCAAATGTTTTGGGACACATGAACATCACACCCAACGTGGTTCTTCCACAAACCATGCCATAACATTGGAAGTGCACCATTGTCTAGAATATATAGACACTTTCCTAAAAATAGTGAAGGTTATTCTAACAGCAAACAAATCTAGAACAGATTGGTTATATAATGCCTCGAGAAATATAATTTACAAAACATGAATTATAAATATAAAAGTTAAATATAAACTACTGTATAAAAAGTTTTAAAAAGCCAGGGCCTGTATTTACTAAGCGTCTCAGAGTAGGAAATCGCTCCTAAGTTTCCAAAAATTCAGGAGTAGGAATAAGAGCTGTTTATCAAAATTCTTAGAATAGAAAATCACTCCCATCTCCACCAAAACGTAAGAGTGGTAGGGCTATTTTTAGTTGTAAAAGAAATTTGAGCATGATTCCTACATGTGATTCTGAGATGCTTAGTAAATACAGGCCCTGGGCTTTAATCTTTCAAAATGGTGAAAAAACACTAAATTAACCAATTTCAGACCCACCTGTACCAAGTCTTACAGTATATGTATATGAAAATTAAATATACTTTCCCACCTGCTTCATCATACTATTTATAATTCTTTTTTTATTTGATGTCTGAGAAAATAAAATCTCAAAATCTCTCAGTTCATTAAACTAATACTTTGTCACTGAGTTTAACACTGAATTAAATTTTTCTTCAGGTTTCATACATCATTAGTTGCTGATGCTCACTCACTCACTCACTCATCTTCTATACCGCTTAATCCTGTATTCAGGGTCACAGAGGGCCTGGAGCCTATCCCAGGGAACTTAGGGCACAAGGTGGGGTACACCCTGGACAGGTCACCAGTGCAACGCAGGGGCCACACATACACACTCTTGTAAACTCATTCACACATTATGGGCAATTTGGAAACGGCAATTAGCCTAAGCTGTAGGTATTTGAATTGTGGATACAAACTGGAGAACCCGGAGGAAACCAGTTGCTAATGTCTGCTAATGTACTTTTGATTATTTCTATTGATCACAACTAGCACAAACATTATGACTTAAAACTGTGTTTCAAATGAAATGCAGAAAAAAAAAATATGAAGATGGAGATAAAACCAGACATAAAACAAACAACCCAGCAGAAACCCTAATGTTATATTTATAAAGTAACTACATTATGTAGTATCTTATATAGTTATATTGTTATATTATATAATATATATAATATATAATTATATAGTTGTAATTAGGTTGCAGAGTCATCCACACAAAAAACAACGTTGGGATAAAATTATTTTTGAACTTTAGAACAACTTGATCAAAATAATGTAGAGGTTACATTGAAGGAATGACCCCAATACGGCATTGAAAATACAATCTTAAACGGCAGAATATCAAATTTTATTTACAGCATTTATGTCACATAAGGTCTGTTCGTACAACAGCAGTGCTACAAAAACTTCTATAGTAGTGTATGCGTTTCATGTATTGTATGTATTTACATTGGGGGAAAAAATAATGCTGTTATTCACTGAATTTTTGTGGTCATATTTGAAGTCATTGTGTTGGGGTTATGCTTTTGTCCAATGTCATTTCATTAAAGTAATTCCAACTTAACAAAACAACCTAATGCTAATGGTGTCCTAACCTCCAGGACATTGGCAAATTAATGTTTCCACATTTATATGACAACCGCAAACTCTGGTTGGAATGTGTTAGATTAAACCAAAGGAAGATGAAACAATTGATACATCAAATGGTACGCCAGTAGAACAAAGTGGAAGATCAAACATTAAAACATCTTTTGTCTGATAGTTCAGGCACATTTTTAAAGCAGGATTTAAACACTTCTTTTCTCTCTCTCTTTTAGACGTGTTCACTTTAAACTGTGCTGAGTCTGTAATCACGGGCAAATACGGTTCCTCTGTGATTCTCCCATGTTGGCTCACCCCTGAGATCAGTGCGGAAACTTTGGAGATTCGTTGGTATCGACCAGAGAAGTTCACAGCTCCATTTCAGTTTTATCAGGGCGGTAAATTCAATACGGATTATCAGGGGACATACGGGAATCGGAGCTCATTGAGTCCAAGAAACCCTCAGTCTACTGGGCTGAAACAAGGGGACGTCTCCTTAAGGTTGGACAACCTTGGCTTGTCAGATATAGGTGTGTTTCACTGCTACGTGAGCGGAGACAAATCATATCAGGACAAGGCCGTAAACCTCAATTTAACAGGTGAGTAGATGTTTGATGAGGTACGCTTGATGGATGTATTAATGGATGGATGGACGGAGGATGATTTGAGTTCTCACCCTCCCTGTACAATCCCTCCTTTTTCTGTCTTGACTATGTTCCCCCTCCCAGCTCTAGGCGCTCCGGCTCGTCTTTCTCTGCAGCACCTGCAGGACTCCGTGAACCTCACCTGTTCTTCCTGTGGCTGGTTTCCTCAACCGAGGCTCCTGTGGAAATCTCCAAATGAAAAAGGAGATTCTCTTTCTAAAACCCAATCCCTCATTTACAGTAAACAAGAGAACGGATTGTTTTGTGCTCACAGCTGGATCGTCCTCGAATCCTCATTCTTTAACTTAATCTCCTGTTCTGTCACTCTGTCAGAAGATGAGAAGAGAGAAGTGAGCTTCGATTTAGATGCTCGTCCATCAGGTTTGCTTTGAAAACATTATAGATGTAGAAATATAGTACAAGCAATTTGTTTTGGGCAGAGGGTGTTGATTAATTGTTCAGTCTATAACAGCAACTCTGACATTAGTACAGATTATCTGAATGTAATTCAAATGACAGGTTTTAGTGAGCCGTAGTAGTTCCCGTAGTAACAGCCTGTAGAGAGGGACCCGAGCCCCCACATCTATGACTAATAAACAATAATTTAATTGAAAAAGCAAATGTGTAATTGTTGATATCTGGAGTCTGGGGATGCAGGTAAATGTTTAACGTGATTTTGCAGTCTCAGCGATTTGTAATAGCATGTTTTGAGGCATTTTACAACATTAATTGTCTTACAGTGTTAGTCAGATCAGGTAGACCTAATCACTTATTGTGTGTTAACACTTAAACGCTTTTACCTCTTTCAGATGATACTAGTGGATTGTGGAAGATTCTTGCCGGTCTAATGCTGCTCTGTTTACTGGCACTGATCGGCGCTGGGCTCTACAAAATATACTCTGCACGAAAAAAAGGTTAATATTCTATTATTTAAATACAGTTTTTGTACATTTTATGAAATGCACTGTTGTAATTTTTATTCTGTGATTTTTATATTTGTGTATTTTTGTTGTAGATTACATGCCAGTAAACGGAGGTAAGACCTTTTCTCATCATTCTTTCCCCCATTTTATTGCTTGATTTTATTTTCCTAATGATTAAAAGTCTAATGTGCTGCACACTTTCAGACGAGCAAGAAAATGGTACGGACATTCTTTATTTCTAAAGTCTGCAGAAAATTGTCATATGTTTGTTCTCAGATTGATTTATTATTGATTTATTTTTAGTTGAGATGAAAGTCGTGGTAGACTTGACACAAGGTATGATTTTTCATAAATAAATTTCTCTAGATCAGTGGTTCTCAGCCTTATTCTTGGAGGACTGCTGCCCTGCATATTTTAGTGTTTTCTAAAATATGCTCTAGCGGCATGGTGGCTTAGTAGTTAGCACTGTCGTCTTGCACTTCCAAGTCCTGCGTTCGCTCCCTGTGTTGGGTCAGTATGCATGGAGTTTGCAAGGTTTTCCCGTGCTTGATGGGTTTCCAGTTTCCTCCCACAGTCCAAAGACCTGCATATTAGGCTAATTGGTGTTTCCAAATTGCCCAGAGTGTGTAAATGCACGTGTGGATGTTGACCAGAGGTACTACTGTAGTCATGCAAATGGGAACAAAGAATTGGTCTCCATTGTTCCTAGATGAATGGATGGAAATTATGCTCCACCTCACCCACTTCAATTAGGAGATGACTACTGATTAGTTGATTAATTAGATCAGGTGTGCAGGGCAGTGTTCCTTCAGAACCACTGCTCTAGTTTTTCTTTTGTGTCCTGTGATAAACGTTGTTTACAGTAATGAAATAAACATTTGCATAATGTTTTTTATAGTTAAAAAATGTTTGATCAAAAATCAAAGATTGAGTGTATTGTGGGCCAAAAAGTCTTGTTGAATATCTTACTATAACAGCATGTAGTAGCAGTATCGTTTTATACCTCTTTTGGCAAGTCAGCAAAGATTTTTATTAATTAAAGAATGACAGATTATATATTTTTATTCTTAAATTTATATGTTTCGGGAAAATACATGAAAAAAAGTAACTTCTTGTTATTACTTATATAACTTGATGGGCACTCTCTGACTCTGCTGGTGCCAGAGACAGCTACATAATATATATTTTGAAGCACAGAATAAAAAACTTCAATGAGATTTGAAACGGTATGGGCCGAGAGAGCATCTGCCTGTCAAAACCCACATTTAAACCAAGCCACAAAATTAAAATTAAACTTTTAATACTCGCCTGTAAATAGGTATTTATCAGGTAATTGCGCATCATTACTACTAGTATAAAATAAAGGCCTGACTCACATCACATCCAGTCAGCCAGCTGCGCTTGCCATAAGAAGTGCTGGAAAAGACTCGTTGAGAATCGTCCAATCATTTGAAAACAATATTGATTCGCTAAGAACAAAAGTGGGAGGGTTCAGGGCGCACAGAGCTGCGCCCGAAGGATGATTTGAAAAAATCCAATCAGTGATCAGCCTCAGGTCACATGCTTTTAAAAAATGTACGTGCCTACATAGACACTCGTTTGTCCGGCGCCCCACATACACCAACACAAATGAACGTAATAGAGTTCAGATTTTTTTTAATTGCAAATAAATTATATTAAGAAATACAGCGGAATACTGTGACCAAATGACTTCATTTATTTATTAAAATAAATAATTATTATGTTAAATAATTACATGTTAAAGTAGCATTCTTCTCTGCCTAACTTTAAGGGGGGCGGCGCCCCTGCGCCCCGTATTGACCGGCCGCCACTGAAACTCAGTCAGTTTTTTTTGCATAATACGTCCCCTTTTAGCCAGGCTGTAATTGGGTCATGCAACAGGATAATGATTCCAAACATACCAGCAAATCAACAACTGACTGGATGAAAAAAAAATAAAAATCAGTGTTGGAATGGCCAAGTCAAAATCCAGATCTCATCCAGATTGAGATGCAGCAGTAGGATCTTAAGTGTCATCCTAAAACATCAATGAACGAAAGCAATGTTTTATTTTTTCCCAACTTCATTGTGATCTGTTTTTTTGTTTGTTGTTGTTGTCTTTTTTTTTTGCATAACTCTGAATATATGTAATATGATAGAAAGATTATGTATATGCCACTTGTCTTTATCCATTTGCCTTGTTTTTACCAGATAATACATCTGCTACAAACATGGAGGACTTGAGGAAAGATTCAGGTGTGTCTCTTTTGTATAAAAGAAATACCAGCATACTCACGTGCAGCAGTTTTACATTGAGGATGCTGGGATTTTTTTTTAAAGCAGCTTATTTTAGCAGTTGCACAGCAACATCACTTCCCACTTTCTTGTCCGCATATTAGTGTTAAAGTGAGCCTATTTGACCATGCTAAAATGTGACTTTTAAAGTAATTCTGTTTTTCTTACTCACAGTGACCATCACATTAGATACGGAGAACTGTAAGAAAGAAGATCTAACATTTAACTCACAAGGTGATATGGTAAGAGAAAACGAGAAGGCTGCTGAGAAGTATGCAGGACATGGTTTTCCTTATGGATTGTGTGTATGTGGAAGTAATACACTTCAATCCGGTCGTGCCTTTTGGGAAGTTGAATTAAAACAACCAAATGTCCCAACTAAAACGTCATGGCTGATTGGAGTTGCCAAAGCTCCATGTACCATGGGTGAGAACAAGAGTCACTTTACACCATCAAAGGGGTTTTGGTTTCTGTATTCAGACCCAGAAAAAGGCATTTGTGTTAACTCCGAACCAGAAGTTTCACTTGTGGTAAAAACACCAGAGCGCATTGGAGTTTTGCTAGATTTTTACAAACATGAGCTTGCATTTTACAACCTTACAGAAGGTGTGCATCTCTTAACAATGATAAAAAATTTGAAAGGTGACCTTGTGCCTCTGTTTAATCCAGGAATAGGTGAAAAGTCTCCACTTAAAATAATTAACCCACAGGTCAAAACTGAAACTGAAGAGAGTGTTGGTGTTCAAGATAGCAAGGCAAATCAACGCTAACACTAATTCAAAAAATTATTGTGCGTTACTTATTAAACTGGACATATATGAGGGTAAGTCAAAAATTATCAGCACTCCGGTTATATTAAAACTTCTGTTGGTCTTATCAGTGCATTCTGTTGACTGCTGTCTTCCAAGTCACTGCTGTGCAGATGTGAATGTGTTACATCAGTTCAGTGGGGGCAAAAATGGATGCACCACTTTTTTTTCAGTCATCATTACTGGTGACAAGACATGGATTCATCATTGAAGAGTTTGAGAGTAAACAACAGAGTCTGCAATGAAACTTCCTTAATCGCAGGCCGAGAAAAAGTTCAAAAGTTAACCATTAGCTTTAATCAATGCTTACAGTTTTCTGAGGTTCTTGTGATCTTGCATGATGATGCACGTCCACACATTTCTGCCCACACTGTTGACACTGCAAAATTTTCAGTTTGAAGTGTTAAAGCATCCATCCTATAGTCCTGATATCGCTTCATCAGACTTTCACCTGTTTTGTGTTTGGATTGATGTATTGAAAAGGAAGGAGATTATATCCAAAAAATGTGTACAGTGGAACCTTGGATTGTGAGCACAACTCATTTTTGAAGAGTGCTCATTAATCAAAGCACTTGTATATCAAAGCGAATTTCCCCTCATAGGAAATAATAGAAACTCCGATGTTTTTGTTCCACAGTCCAAAAATATTAATATAAAAATAATTAATACAAAATGTAAAGTAAAAATAAAACAAATTAGCTTGCACTTTTACCTTTGAAACGCACATGCACACACAAACAAACACACTTCCTGGACTCACTCTGAACAGATTTATCGCACTGCTACAGGCTTCTTACTTTTTTTTTCTACATGAGGGCCGTTGCTGCAGTATAGTTACTAAAGAACAGTCACTAAACTTGGACACAAAATAAAAATCGTTGACTATACGAGGGAAGCACATGCACTGACATTGCGCATGTGAGACGATTACCCACAATCCCACAGCACGAGAGAGAGAGAAGAACCATTGGCTCAGTTGTGATCATGTGACGTTTGGCAGAAAAAGCGCATCTGTACTATTGTACTTGCACTGTACATCAACACTCCGCCCGTTTAACAAAGATTTATTGTAAAAATTTCGCTCATCCTGCAAAAGACTCACAGACCAAGTTACTCGCAATCCAAGGTTTCGTCTTTTCTAAAAGTTAATTAAAAATAAATTCCACACCCTGAGTGTAGATCATTTTTGACTCACCCTCGTAATTGGATGTGTTCATAAACAGTACGAAGGAGCATTAAAAAAAAGTGGTATCGATTAATTTTTTTAAACTACAAATGTTCCTGAGTTTGTGTGTATATTTAAGGAGGTTTGTCACTTCTTAGATAAAAGTTGTGTGAAAGTTTTGTGGAGTTTGAGCCAACTGAAAGTCATCAAGATATTTATGATAGTACTTTGCTAAAAGATTACCTGTAACACATCCATGTTGATTTTCCTTATTTGCGAGCTTAAGGGCCATTCCACTGCTTTACAAACAAATCTTGTTCCTTGTAACAAGTATTACTTCCTCGTAGCAGCTCCACAACAAGTAATAATAGTCGTATAAAAAAAAATTATCAAATTGAAAATTGTAATCATTGACAAATTTTAGTGGCCTAATGGGAACGAGTCTAGTTGTGATAAACTACATCATACCACCTCATACCACACTGCTAGAACAGAATCTTCTGACATTTTTTTTTTTTAATTTAATACAGTGGGTCTGTAAAAGAAGCACCTATTCACTACATTTTTAACTTGTAACATTTCTAGGCTGTCATCTTTATATATTAATTTAGGTTAAAATGTAAAAAAATTATAAAAAATCTGGGTTTAAAAAGCCTCTGAGGAAAACATTGAGTGTTATAATTGAAGTATGAGTTGCCCCACTTTAATTCTAGTGAAAGTCTCAAGTGTATATTTTATTTAAGCTATTTTCTGATATTTGTATTTTTGCATCTCTCATAATATGATAATGTTTAATGTAATTTAGACCGTAGTAATGCATCATTTGTGAAAATGCAAACACTTTTGTCACTTCAATGAATGTTTTGTAGCTACCACACGTATAATTTACTTACAGTAAATGTACAGTTGTACATGTCTTTTTTTACTTCCATGCATTTAAGTAGCAAAATTCACGTGTTTTGTTTCATATTCTAATGATTGTGTATCTTTTTGTTAATTATTTACATAAACTATACCACTAACTACAGTATAACATTAACTGTAAGGTATTTGAGGTACCTTATATTTATAGTGTGTGTGTGTGTAAATGTGTGTTTTTTGGTGGAGGGGTTTGATAATGATAGAAACTAAACTTAAATCTGAATCTAGAGAACAGATTGTAAAAGACTGGACAATTTAAGGAGCTAGTTATGTGATAGGGCATGAATACATTAAATCAATCATGATTTCTGGTGAAATTGTGAAGTAGCCATTTCTAGCCCATAAGAGTGTGCATAGGAGAGTGTGTGTGTGTGAGTCAAGGGAGGGAGGCTTGGTCCACTCAATGCAGATGCCCCTCACATGAAACTCACAGGCACAGGGAATCTATCTGTCAAAGTTTAAAGCCAATGGGACGCTTGTGCTACTTTTACTTATATTAGTGGAACCGTAGGTGCTAGGGCTTTGGTTCTTGGATATTTTTTAGAGAAGAGGCCTTTAACAGGATGGCAATTTTTCCAAAGTGATACAAAGGCATTTTTTTGTGTCTCTTCTGAACATTCTACAAACCCCATTTAGGTCTATGGAGTGATTTTGGACTGATTTCACATCCATTTTTGATCGACACAGGTTTTTCCCCCAAAGTATTACTTTTAAGAGGATACAGGACAGCAAAATGGTTCAGTACAGTTACCAAACAGGATAACATTTAACCTCCTGGAGGTTTTTATTTATTAAAATTTTTTTTAGAAGTATTACTTTATTGCACTCGGAAGACTTGGCTGAACGTTTCAGAGCAATATGGCCGCCTGGTCCTGAATCAGAAATACAGGAATTTTGAGAAAACCGGTCCGATCCCTTAGAAAAGTAATCGCATAAGCGGCACAGAAAAAGGAGCGGAAAGTGGCCCTGAAGGAACCCCTACTAAACTGTTTACTTCCTGAACTTTTTATGGATAACATTGCTAGTTCATACATATAAATTTAAGTGAAAGTGTGTTGGTCTTAGTGAAGTTTTGAGCAAAAGACTAAAAGAATCACTTAAGCTTCATCACCAGCTATTCTGTTTGGATAAAGTGCTTTTTTGCACAATCTGGCTTCTTTATTGTCCAGTTTTGGAGCATGATTATCTGATGTAATATAGATGACAGAAGCAGTGCAGCTGTTTGAATAAGATTTGCTTTTACTTTATATGATGGATTGGTGATGTAACTGTGATAGAAACACACATCCACACCTACTTGTTTGCATTTATATGGGTAACTTTCTCTATCCACAAGTTAATTGTGTAAATATTTGTTTGGAAATAAACAGCGTTGTTGCAAAGTTGTGATTTTTTTTTTTGTTGCATGATTTCATGTTTTGTTGCATGAACTCAAATACAAATATAATATTTATTCACAGTACAGTGCTGTTGGAATCTTATTAATTCATATAAGAATTGAAATCACTACCATGTTGCGGTGGTTTAAGATTGAACATATGTAGCCAATGTAGTCTGTTAGTCATGTGGCTTTTTTCCTTACTTAACATGATAAATCCATTACAAATAGGCATCACATTCCCTTAAGTGACTGACTACATTTAAAGCAAGTACAAATTGTAAAAATGATTTCTTTATTTTATTCTTCTTTTTTGTTGTTGCAAACTTGGTGGATGGTAGCCAGTATGTGGCACTCTCACCTCCATCAGTCATGGAACAAACCCCAAACCATTTGGGGGTTGAACAAGTCAGTGCACCCCTAGTGCTCGTCCCAAGCCCTGAAAAAGTGGGAAAGTTTGCATAAGGAAGGTCATCCAGCCGCAAACCGGTGCCGCATACAATCTGCAGACCTGGTGATTTACTGCGGTGGCTGCCTCAAAAAATTTGGAGCAGCCAGAACAGTTGGTTGACTCCCCCTAGTGGTAGAAATTATCACAGGTTCAAAAGTAGTTAAAAATTTTTTTTTTTACATCCCTCCATATATCTAATACAAAAACTGAAATTAAGCACACATAAGCTACAAAATGCAAATAAAGGTGTGTTATTTCTTGCAGTGACATACATTAGTCAGTGTCTCTAAACAGCTTTTCTTCTAAAATCTTTACAATGCCATTTAAGAAAACACAGAAAAAAGAAAAAAAAATCCAAAAATGTAGCATTTTTATATAAGTCGATATTTACAGAATGTACACCTTCACAAGTCTAGCTAGCAAGCTAATACGAGTTCATTGTTTTATACTATAAATCAACATACAGTCAATGGTCTGGGGACGGAGGATTAAAAAAACAAACAAAAAAAAACAAAACCTAATGGATAAAATAACGTTCAAGTATGTGTGTGTTTTTGTGGAAAGGAAAAAAAAAACAGGAAAAAGAAACAATGTAAAAAGGAGGAAATGATCACACTGAGGGGTTTTTAGCTTATATAAAATACTGCTGAAGTATAACCGTAAAAACAAACTAAAAATTCAGATTGCTGTAAGATAGTTATCGGGTGAAATAACCGAAACAAAATAATTCTACAAGGATTCATCCACCCTTTTCTTGGTCGATGGAAAAATCTAATCACTAACAGCAGAGACAAGACTAAGACCAAGCTTAAACAATGTTTGAAAATGGGGGGAAAAAAGGAGAGAACAGGGAACCCTTGGCTAGCTTAATTATTACAAGGTTAAGGTCATGTTTATATACAGGTTTGCATCTACACAGCCTTTTGCAGTTGAGAAAAAAAAATCTGTTAATCCGGAGTAGTGGGTGAGGGGACGGGACTGGCGCCGGTTTTAGGAGGCGCTCGGCCGTTCACTCCTGCCGTCTTTGTCGTATTCCTTCGGTTTAATTTAGCAATAATCAGTTCCAGTCCCTTGGGGTTTGTGTGTTTTAAATAAATATAATATTAAAAATCTTCCCAACTAATTATTTCTAATGTTTTGCTTTCCTCTGACATGTAAATGGCTTATTTTAATAATACCTTATATTTCTAGCAGTAAACAGTGGGGTTGTCATTGCAGTACCTAAAATAAATCGCTAGCTAGCTAGCTACTTTGGTAGTTAGCAATTAATTGATGTATATAATAGATATATTAATAATACACAAGTTATTAAAAATAGCCAGCTAGATAGCGAACTTGGTGGTTAATGGAATAAATATAGCTGGTTTGAGGTACACTGAGCACTGAGGGGTTGTCCATGAAATAAAGGGTTCTAGACAATAAACAGTACATTGATTCGTTAGCAAAAGGCTAAGATAGTGAAAATAGATAGGCTGCTAGGTTGTTAATTAGCCACAACCACTTTTAAATAAACATGTACTTAAATGTAAACGTTACTTAAAACATGGCTAGATTTTTGAAGAAACAAAAACAAAAAAAGTGAGCTAGCTAACATTGTGGTTAGCACCTGTGTTTAATATCTGAGGTAAAATAAATAGAAGTAAACTGAGGGGTTGTCCTTGGAGTACCTAAAAAGTTAGCAGGGTATTTATAACTCTTGTGAAGTACAGTACTATATTGCCTTGCTAGCATTACACTGACAGGTTGTTCTTGTAATAGTTCGTATAAATAACGTGTTAAGTTAGCTAAGATTACACTGCAAAAAACTTTTTTTTTTTTTTTAATATAGCTAGACAGATTTCAATGATGAAAGTTTGTCAAAGTGTGTAGCTTTTTCTCTTCATGAAGTAAAATGTAAAAAACTGTAGCTAGACAGCGGTATACTGAGGGGGTTGAGATACTGAGGGAGTAGCCAAAATAAACAGTTTGCTAGCTAGCTTCTATAGCTCATTTTATTCTACTTCTCTTCATAAAATAGAAGTTTATTAGATAGCTGCTATTATTCATTTTGTTCTACGTATTACTTTATCATTCATAAATACAGTAGCTGGTTAGCGTTACACTGCTCGGTTGTCCTTGTATCCTTAACTGGCTTGGTAATTAGCTACTACCTCTCCATGGACATTACATGAGCTGTTGTTTTACTAAGCATTCTAGATGACTTGTAACAGCATTCTGCGATGTAGTCATCACTTGATAGTGGATATGATACTGGTACATCACCTCAAGAAGGACTGGAACCGAGAACCACCTTTATAACCTTAACTAGACATATTACACTTACAGAGTAGACTTACTGTGAAAGTTCTTCTTGAACCTGAAGATGATATGGTCCCGAAATAATTGCTTGCCAAATGGCGGGTACAGAAATTTCAGATCAGATCTTTATATAAAAGTCTATCACAATCTGTCCAACAGCAAGACTCCACCGGACAAACATGATTAGCATCGTCATATAAAAGAAGAAGAAGAAGAAGAAGAAGAAGAAGAAAAAAAAGAGTTCGTAGAGGAATAATTACATCCTTTGCTGCGGTTTCAGCTGCTTTTGTCAGGTTTGAGAGATTTTGGGGCATGAAGCAGTGCTTTCCACACACACACAGATGCCTCAGTCTCAACGCCGGTCAGTGATGAGGATAAGAGGTCAATTCATAGGCTTATACTGACTTATAACACTTTTGTATGTGTGTATTTGAAATGTTGTAAGGACACAAAAATGTGTGTGTGTGTGTGTGTGCGGGGGGGCAATTACTTAGTCCATCATTGCGGAGTGTGTGTGAGAAATTAACGGACACACTCGTATACAGCCACTCTCAATGTACAAAGGATGGATAAGTGTGTGCGTGTGTGTGCGTGTGTGTACACGGTCAATGAAAACACTGATACTCAGCAATCCAAAAAAATGTGTGCGGTCACTTATTCAACCCATCGTTCAGGAACTGAATGTGCGACTAAGAGTCTCTCCCTCTGTATACTCATGTATGTTTGTGTGTGTGTGCGCGTGTGTTGAGCTAACAGATGGCCGTTCAGCCGCGTCCCTGTTTCTTCAGTAGTTGAATCCGGTTGTGGCAGTAGAATTTAATGGCTCTCCAGTCACGTTGGTTGCTCACCAATAGGGGGCAGTGCTGCAAACATCGCTCGCAATCTGCCTTCGCCGGGACGCGCAGCTCCACGATGTTTCGCTTCAGGTGCGTTTCCACGGCAACCCGCTCCGCTTCCGTCCATGGCCTCTTCAGCACACCGCGCTTGCCTGAAAGGTGGCGTGGAAATTATTTGCCCGAATGCCAAATAAAGAAATAGCAAAGTCAAGAGTAATGCTCTCATTGGCCTTCCTAGTTTGTCAGCTCTGGATATATAGGTCAGAAGATTAGATTGGAGGATACACTATGCATACACAGAGGAGACAGACACCAAACAGCGATCTACTTTTTTTCTCAGGTACGTTTGCTTCCATACGTGATTCAATTCGTGTCCGACCGAAGTCTGGTTCATTTTGAGTGAGAATACGATCGTTCTGCGCTCGGGAACCGTTCCTGAGACCACCTTTTCCAACGTACACTGGAATGTTTCCCGAGCACAGAACGATTGTATTCTCACTCATCAAAATGAACCAGACTTTCCAAGTTTTCCAAGTGTTCTTGGAAACAATCTCCGGGCCCTACTGTGAAAACGTCCTTAGTTCCAACATGAATAGTGTTCTCATTTACAATTTTACAATACAGTCTTACACTGTCATGTACAGTGTGTTCTCTCATTAAACATGTAGCGAGTGAGAAATGTTACTGTGAAGCTAGTACACACGTCAAGCAAAATGACTGAAATTGGGTTAAGAATCCTTTATCTTATCTTTATCATTTTTAAAACCTGAAAGGTTGATGCTGAAACTTGTGATAATAAAAACGTCAATGTGGTCTGATGAGTCCAGACTGAGACTATTCCAAAGCGATGGAAGGAGGGAAGCGAATGAAGCGATCATATATAGTGTCCACTGTACAAGCCTCAGGAGACAGTGTTATGATCTGGGGTTGCTTCAGTCGCTCAGGTCTAGACTCGACAAGAAATGAAGTCAGCTGACGACCTGAATGTACTGAATGACAATCACAGGTTATCACTTCTATGGAGTTTTTCTTCCCTGATGGACATAAACTGGACAGCACACTGCACACGGTTATCAAAGCTAAACACTGTCAAAAGAAATCTTAGCGTGCGCTTTTTTTTACTGCATGTAAATACAAGACAAGAAACACACTATAAGATGTATAAAATACTCATCACTTGCAGATAGAATAATCCTAGAAAGACAATTACGGCGTATAATAATTGTACCTAAACTGCTCTGGTGCCACTTTTACCTGATTTTATTTGCGAGCTCCGCCTCTTGTGAGAACCAGAGGGGGACGGAGTGGTGGGTGAGGGGGCGGGACTGGCGCCGGTTTTAGGCGGTGCTCGGCCGTTCACTCCTGTCGTCTTTGCCACCTCTATTCTCTCGTTACTCTTCTCGCCCTCTCCGTCCGACTCCTCTGAGAAAGAATCCGCCGAATTACCGGACATCACTGTAAAGAAAAAAATGACACAAAAATAAAAATCAGTAGTCAAACCAAACAGCAAAATCGAGAAATAAACAACAGAATCCCCACTTAGTGATTTTTCTGACTGGATGTATTCATGGTGCACATTTTCCCCTCCTGGCTTTCGACTCTCACCGTCCAGCTCGAGGCAGATGTGCTTGAGGCTCATCCCTCTGAACAGCACGCCGTCCCTCTCCCCGTACAGCACGACGCGGCCCACGCGGCCCATCAGCGCCGGGTCCTGCCCGATCCGCGCGCAGCTCTGGGTGACGTGATACTCGCTGTGCAGGAAGTGCTCGAGCCGTTCCTTCTCTCCCTCGTCCATCAGCAGGAGCTGGGTGAGGATGGCGACTTGCCTCCGGGTGCGTGGCGACGTCAGCGCCGCGGGGTTTTTGGCGCCGCTGGCACGCGCTAACCCACGCAGGAGGTCCGTGCCGCGCAGAGGAGTGGCGGGCGAGTGATACGGCCGAGAGAAAACGTACGGGCTTTCGGGATCCACGTTCACATCCGTGGAGGTTTTCAGAAGCAAATCGAGGCAGGATTCAGAGTGAGGGGGGAGGATTAGCGGCTGGACCCGGCCGCGCTTTCCTAAGACGCCGACGCGCGGCCTGTGGCACAGAACCTGCCGCTCGAAAGGGGACAGCGACGCCTCGAGGGGGGAGCTGGAGTTAGAGGAAGGAGTGATGCGGCTGCGGTAGTCGCTTATGGTCAGCTTCGCCATCTCACACTCGCGATGCCGGTTGTAGAGGATGAGCAGCGCCAGGCTGGAGTGGCAGAGCAGGCGCCAGGCCTCTGCTGAACTGCTCGAGCGTGAGAGGGAGAGGAAGGAGGAGTGCTGCTGACGTCGGAGGTACAAAACCAGGGTGGAGAGAGAGGACAGGAGGGGGGACACGTGGGAGCGGTGAGAGCTGAAGAAGAGAAAAGTACATACAATAA
The DNA here is from genome assembly GCA_011419295.1 of Clarias macrocephalus. NCBI lineage: Eukaryota > Metazoa > Chordata > Actinopteri > Siluriformes > Clariidae > Clarias > Clarias macrocephalus. Next base: position 26,703 of record JAAGKR010002518.1, on the reverse strand, counting down.
GGCAGATATAAAAAGCTTGGAGGAAAACAGGGGAACTAATCCCAGTCAATATCAGTTTAAACTCCTACACTGGTCATTTATTATTTTTTTGGCCAAGAACTCGTTAGACCAAATATACACCTTTAAATTTACAGTCTAAAACACTACTGAATACCTTGCACCGTTCTTCTCTTCTCCACTGTCATCATCTCTCATTTCGGTCAGATCCAGCTCCTCGTCTTCGATCTCGTCCCTTTCCTCCTCCTCGTTCCGGCCTGGAGTGGGCGGAGCTTCCTCTTTCGCTGGTTCCACCTCCTCCTGTTTCTTTTGCTTCTCTTCCTTCTCCTTCTTCGGCCGTCTCCCCCTTTTGGCCGGAGGACTGGGGGACTTTTTCACGGCTACTGCCGTCGATGCCGTGTTCTTTCTGGGTGGGGTGGGAACAGAGGCGGGGCTCTTTTTAGAGGAAGCGCGGCGCGAAGCGGGAGAGAGGGAGAGAGAGAACGACATGGCCGCTGAACCGGAGCCGGACGAGTCTCGGGAGAAGAGGTTGGGGGTGGCCGAGGAGGAAGAGGAGGATGCGGAGGGCTGCGGCGAGGTGAACGGGTGCGAGGCGCGCGTTTGTGCCGAGGACGGCGTGTGCGTGGATCGCGGGCCGTGCGACAGCTCCATGGCGTTCCGGATTTCGGGTTGCTGATCGTGGTGCTTTTCGAGATGCCGCGCCAGGGAGCGGAAATGGCGTCCGCAGTGAGGACAGTGCTGCTTCCTGCTCGTGCTGCGGCCGATGTTTATGTTTATGTTGTTATTTATGTTTGTGGTGGGTGGGGCTAACGGTGATTGAAAAGGCGAGGAGGACGGCGGGAAGGAAAGAGGGCTGGGTTGAGACTTCTTTTTGGCCACATTATTGGTCGTTTTCCTCTTTTTGCGCCTTCGCATCATGCGGCCCCTCAGCTCTTCGAGGTCCTCTTCTTCTTCGTCGTCCTCTTCCTCGTCTTCCTCTTCTTCTTCGTCTTCCTCTCGGTCCGAATCGCTGGCCTCGGAGCGAGACAGCGGGGAGGATGAAGGGGAGAGAGACCACGAAGGAGTGAGGTAGTCTGAAACCGTGAGAGATAGCGGGAGAGACGGCGCTGCCTCTTCCTCCTACCAAGAGACAAGAATGGTGAAAAATTACCACACAGCAACGTTACAGTTTGTTTGTTAGTGATAACAAATACTACAACACAAATAAAAGTTGCAGACGCAGAGAAAAACTTCACATCGTCCCATCATCATCAAATCCTATACTTAAAAAAAAATATTAATAATAATTATTAAGCAATAATCACACGAGATATTACTTTTATACTTTTATCAGTGCCACAAAAACCATTCATTATCAACAGATTATGGTTTGTCTCTTCATTTAACTTTAGTCACTTTATTCACTTAGTGTAATTAATTGGGGTGAAAGTAGTTTTAAATTCTTACGATACTATGCAGCCTAAATATTGCGAGAATAAACCATGGAGGTGATGGACAGTCCTGAGAAACGTACAAGATTTACTTTATATTTCCACTTATTGAGCTTTATAATATCAGCTCTAGGGTTAAATCCCAAACAGCATTAAACAGACAGCTGGTGCACTAGAATGGACAATCCATTGCACCAAGTAGTGCCCTTGATCAGGGGTTAGAGACGGATTTGGGATTCAGCCTCGTATTAGAACTGGTTTTAAATGCGAGTTTTGGCGGACATGCCCACTTTCACCCATGACTCGACTGACGGTTAGTGTAATTAACGACTGTTAAAAGACCCTTGACGTCAAACGATACATATTATTAAACGTCCCAGTGCTGTTACGCTCTATATCACCACTGGTAGAATATGCCTCTCATCCAATCAGATCACTCGGTCGGAACTGTGTGTTGTATAATTTACTGCTTAATTAATAGCGCTACATGGCGAAAGAAAGCAGGTTACATATGTGTGGTTTGCATATATATATATGTGTATGTATGTATGCCTCATCACCTTTTTAATATTGCTGTCTGGATTAAAGGCGCATTCAAATCCACGTGGTGATACAGAGCGATGGAAAGCCTGGAAAAGTTGTAACACACAGCAATTAGATACACAATTAAAAGAAAAGAAAGGGAAAAAAAAATCCTTGAAAGTCTTGATGAATAAATAGCTGCGTTTGATTACCAGTGCGTTTTCTCCCCACTCAGCCAAGTTGTAGTCAACCGTGATTTCCTCTCCTTTGGCAATGTCTCTGATCGCTATGACGACCAGACGTACCTGGCTCCCACAATGCACCTCTCTGATCCTGCAGTTAGGCGGCAGAGGGGGGAAGAGCACAGGGCCACGGACGCCACTGGCCCCTTCTTCTCCTAGCTCCGGTACACTGGGGACATAATCAGATCAGAGAAACAGCATCTCAAATTACAGGAATAATATAAATGCTTAATTAATATTATCTATATAAATAAAGAAAAAATGGTCAGAACTCGCTCGCTCACTGATCTCTTCTGTCTGCATGTCTGAATTTTATTTATGAATTTCATGTCAGAATTTAATGAAACTTTTGGTGCACTTTGGTATTTTGCCTCAAGTTAAACCTGCGGCATAAATGAAATCAAACTGTTGAGTAAAGGTGAAGTTATGTGCAGTTACGTGCCAGATTATAAACTGGAAGTTTTGACAGTGCATGCATCAAACTATGGGCGGGTCTTAACGCGACCACTGGACAGAATTTAATTAAACTTTTGCAGCACTCGGATATCTGCCTGAAGATTAACCTGCACCATAAGTGAAATCAAAATGTTGAGTAAAAGCGATGTTATGAAGAGTTATGTGTCGGATTTTTAAAAATCCACTTGAAAAAAAAAAAGTCTATAATAAGCTACTTGTTCAATGTAAACAAACACATGCATCAATACTAAACTGAATATTTTTACTTGGATTAATTCATATTGAGACTGTTGAAATAACAGCGCTGACGTGGTACAGTATAAGTGACCTTTATCCGATCTACGTTTTCCATTTCTCACCTGTGATTCACTCTCCGATTACCAAAACAGGAAGTGTATTTGGCTGGGGGTTTTAGCGTAACTAAACCTTACAAAATTGTATTTCTTTGTTATTAATAAGTTTGGCCGTACAGAAAGACAGACAGACATGTACGTGGGCTTCGACCTGAATTCATAATAGTAATAACAATATCACTGATTACATTAAAGCTGATGGGCTTATTTTTTTAGCTTTAACCTTTTAACTATTTCTACAGACTAGTTAGGAATAAAAGCTTACCAAAGCTGAGACGGATCAGCGAGATAGTATGGACTGCCAGGAGGGGGAATCCGATCTTCTGATTCGTCTGGGTACTGCCCTTCACCTGTAAAACAAACGAGGATAGAATTCATCATCCGAGAAAAAAAAAATTATATATATATATATATAATTTTCAGATCTGATCAGGTGTTGTTTACCTTCCGCCTGCTATATTTAACATTAACGGAAAAAAATCTGTTCAGTGACTAGTAACCTCCACTTTTCTGCCACTTCTAATACACAGCTGTGAGGATTTCCCCTTTCAGGCACAAGCGCATTCCTAAGGGAAGGCTCTGATAGCAGGTAAAGAGACCAACAAGCATGTAAGTCAGGTGGATCCACAAGGTGTTCAGTATGTTTCAGGACACTCGAGCTCTTACACACCAACCTTCGCAAACCATGTAATTATCATAGCATTTTCATGCTGAAGGGAAATTGTAATGCTGTGGTATTTTATTTCAAATATTTTCTAAAAACAAACTTTGACACAGCATATCCACAAGAGAAGGTCCAAATATGGGAGGGATGGTCAGCGTCAGGTGGTCTGATCTGCACTGGGATGTTTTTTTTTTTTGTCTTATTACTTTCAACAGAGAAAACAGTTAAAAACATTAGTGAGCTTGTTTTAATCTAATAGTTTTAGAAGTTTAAAAGTTCTTAATTCTAACCCTAGGTTTTAAATTTGAATCTTTAATTAGTGACCCTTTTAATCTAGGTGTTCCAAAACATTAAAAGTCAACTATAAATGGATAAACAGGACATGTAGTTCATTAATAAATTACCAACTGTAAATCACTTCCACGGGGTAAAAGTAAATTCTATGTGAAGTACTGTACAGTATATTAATAGTAACCCCATCATTTATATATATAAAATGGCATCTATGGGAGAGTTATGAGGTGGGGGGGGGGGTATTTTGTGGACTGATGAGACAAAAGTTGACTAATAGCATTTCATATAAAAAAAAAAAATAAAAAAAATAAGATCATATGAACAATGAAACATGGTGGTGGTAGTATGATAGTCTCAGGTTTGCTTTGCAGCTTCAGGACCTGGACGACTTGCCATGATTGATGAAACCATGAATTCGCCGCTCGACTAGAAAATCCTGAAAACGTCCGACCATCAGTTTGTGACCTCAAGCTCAAGCCCACTTGTGCTATTCAGCAGAACAATGATCCAAAACACACCAGCAGGTCCACCTCTGAATGCGTCAAAACTAGACAAAAATCTTTTTGGAGAGGCCTAGTCAAAGTCCGGATTTAAATCCGATCGATATCCTTAAGCATGCTTGAAAGCCCTCCGTCGTGGCTAAAGTAAAACTACTCTGCAAAAAAGAGCGGGCTTCAATTCCTCCACAGCGATGTGAAAGACTGACTGATTGCCAGTTATCGCAAACACTTGATGGCCGTTTTTGCTGCCAAGGGTGACACAAGCAGTTATTAGGTTTAGAGGGCAATTACTTTTTCACATAAAGTCAGGCAGGTTTGGACAGCTTTTTTTTTTACCCACCAATGACTAACTGCATTTTTTATTTACTCAGGTTATATTTGTGTAATAGTACACTTTGTTTGATAAACTCAATCAAACAAGGAAAAAAAGTTTAAAAATTAGCAAGGGGCAAATACTTTCACACAGCACTGTAAAATATACTTGACATCTACAATAAATAAAGGAGGGGGGAAACATTTAATCAAGCAGGATGAACCTTGGCTAACGTGTGTAGTTGCAGCAGGTGTTCTGATTCAAGTGGCAAGTTATGTAAAGTGGAAAACAATGAGAATAAGTTTCTTTCTCCGTTTGTTGAACCTACAGATTTGTCCATGAATGATGTTTCTTCTTCTTTTTCTAGTCCTTCAGAACAAAACAATACCATGAACATCAAAGTCACTGAAAAGAAAAGCATCAGTTTTGGAAGTGTGTGTTTGTAGTTGCTGCATGGTTGGATGTACCTGGGCTGTAACTGTGTTCGGACAAACTTTCCTCTTCATCTTCTGTCACATACGCACGGTCACACACTTTCACAGGAGTCCCCTTCCTCTTTCGGCCACACACTCGCCTGCGAGAAGAGAAACCAGGCAACACCACCACGATTACTGATTACACCAGCTCGCACTGACATGAATCTAAGGCTCGCATCATGGCCCATGAATACACGGTCATGCTTTCTGCATTTTGTGACACAGATTGTCCACAGGACATAAAGCAGGTCTCATAACACATACTCTAGGGGGAAAAAAATAAGATTCTTTTGTGTGGTGATCTACGCATCACCAAAAACAATTCTTTAAAACCTATTTTTACATTTATAATATAGAGATGACCGGCCGGTGACCAGAATCGGTGACCGATCGGCCGGTGACCAGAATTGCCTGGTTTTCAATTTGATTGGCCGTGACCGGCAATCCTGTACCGCGCGCAGAAGCTTCCAAGTGGCGCAACAGAAGCCCGTTTTTATGGCGCTACAAAAAGGAGGCGTGTTAAAAGCCTCTGATACGCCTTTTTCTTCAAACCCACTCATTACACAAGCCTCTAAACACCACAAGCGCAAATTAGTTGAAAAGCGCTCACTATCAAGTTGAGTTTTGAGACTATTGGAGGCGTCTGAGGCGGCAAAACGTCACAGTTCATTTATAATCCTACAGGTGGCGCGCTCTGAACTATGTACACATATTCATCCCGTATTTGCTACGTTAGTTGAAAAATAATAATTATGCCGGATGATATAGTATGAAAGATACAGTATGTGCTGCTCGGTTAAGCATTAAACTCTTGTATTTGACAGCAGTTTGTATTGTTTAAATGCTGCATTTGGTTTTTAAGCGGGAAAACTAATGTTATAGGAATGGGCTATATTTAATTACGCGTTAAGGTTTTTAAAAAATTGTAATTTCAAATTATGATGTTTATAAAATCATAACAGATATATCATGATATTTCATTTCTATCGATAGATACATGGATACAGATACACACACAGCCAAAAAATGTATACACACTTCAAGAAAATATATATATTTTAAATAAATATTGTAATACTAAATTTATTGCTATATTATATATATACTGTAGATTTATGTGATAATATTATGATCATATGAAATTATTATATTACTATAATATACATCATACTATTTCTTTTCCTGAAGTCTGTTTACATATACTCCACTCTTATATGAAAAGGATAAATAGAGAGATTTGAGAAGGCTGTGCTTGTTGCAGGAGCAGGCTGTGCTGTAATAAACAGTGATTTGATGGGGATATAAACACTGTCCATGCACATCTCCAGCTAGCATAGCTACAGGTACAGACACAGCTAACATAAGCCATTGAATGTGCTTTCTGCTCGTCAATATCGCGCAGTGTTTTTAAATCATCCCGTCTGGCTTTTTCAGGATTTTACATTCAGAAAAAAATGACCGAAAAAGATAAAGCGAAATAAAAAATCTGTACTCGCGTGCATTCCGCACTGCTACTGTTATATGGACAGAGAAACAAACAAGTTAGCTTAGCAGGCTAGCTAATTGTATTGAAACCCGATGGCTGGTTAAAAGACAGAACACCACGGATTCTGGACCATTAAATCTAGCGCCTTGCTCCGGACAACGACACCGGATTGTTCACTAACCCCCGGGGTGGCGGAGGCTTGCCACCGTCTCCATCGCTGTCGAGAGTCGGTGGCTCCCGATAGTCGAAAGGCGACCGTACGTTCTCCGCCATTAGGGCTCCGGTACAGACTCCACTGCGCATGCGTACTCCACCATTACTGCTGGTACTGTACTACCTAGCGGCTCCGGTAAAGGCTTTCTCCTGCGCATGCGCGGTCAGGAATCAGGAGTGACATTTAGCCTCAAATTAATATTTATGTCCCTCAAACCTGTGAAAAGCTTAAATTTACGTCTACAGCCCTTCGACAGATGGTTTCCCAAGCACAACAAGAACCAAGTAGAACCATTACAGAAAGTTAGAACCAGTAACCACTCAAATAACCCTTGAGGAACCTTTTCCTCATGTAGCATCACACCACTAGCATCACTATCGTAGGTGAACTATCCCATGCCTCTACACCCATAACACACTTCCTTAAATTATTCCAAAGTGTTTGAATTCGTGCGTTTTTATTATTATTATTATTATTATTATTATTATTATTATTTTAATCAATCAGGCCCTTTATCCCCATGGTAGCGCAATCTTAATGCTTCAGCATACCTAGACATCTTAGACGATGCAACGCTTCCAGCTTTGTGGCATCAGTTTGGTGAAGGCCCTTTCCTATTCCAACATGACTGTTCACCAAGGACTATATGACTATAAGACATGGTTTGGTGAGTTCGGTGTGAAAGAACTTGATCGGCCCGAACACAGAGCCCTGACCTCAACCCCATCGAGCACCTTTGGGATGAACTGGAACAGAGATTGTGAGCCAGGCCTTCTCGTTCAACATCAGTGCCTGAACTCATAAATGCTCTATAGAATCAATATGAGATAAAATCCATTGACGTATATGTTTTTGGATACAGTGTCATTGCAGATTTGTCCAAATAAAGTACTTTTGTCCATACAGTGCATATATACATAAAAACAGCCCGTGTCTGCTGGAACCCTTTTGTCCCAGTTCAGACCGGCATAGTGAGCGTATTGAGGTGTGGTGAACACAACAAGCAATAATTCCTCTTATTTTATTTATCTTAGAACTAATAAGCTAGTTGCGTATGGTGCTCCTGACCTCCCTGTGATCCAGACACCCTCTGTCCTCCGGACCTGTCAGACTCACCCTGGTGCCCAGCTTCTGTTGGAGATCTCGTCGCATGGAGGGCCCGTGTGGTGTGATTGGGATGCTGCCACTCAATAGTTCAGGATTGAAATTCACCTTCAATAATAAAACTGAACTCCACTGTATATTAACTTAACCACCTCTCCTGTTATACTAAACCTCCAGCCTCCCAAAACTTAGTATGACTGTAGGTTTCATTACTTCTAAATAAATCACACACCATGTCACACCATACACTTTTAGAAAGAAAAGTTTCATTTACAGGCCTTTGAGAAGTCATTCTTCTGTTTTTGCCTCTATGACATGGATTTAGATCATTTTCAGCCTTAGGACTATTGCAGTTACATTTTGCTCTCTAGTCTCTACCAGTGAACAATTAATAAGATCAGTCCGATAGAATATGCTTAACATTAAAACCATAATGATGGTCATACCCAAGTTCCTTTTAAACAAAATAGGCACTTACATAAGATAAATTATTTACATTTGCATAGTGTAGTCACCCATTTGAGAATGGGGTTACCTTTTGAGCTTGGTTCTTCTTAAGGTTTTTTCCTCATGTCCTCTCAGGGAGTTTTTCTGCCACTATCACGACTTCTGTAAAGTTGCTTTTTGACAATGTCCATTACAAAAAAAAAGAAGCAAATATATAAATAAAATGCAATTCTATTTATCAGTGATTTGATGAGTCCAAGGAGCGTATAAGGAATTACTGGTTCTTGAAAGATCCTTCTGTCCCTCACAATATTTTTAAGTTCCTGAGATGACCATTAGAAGAACATCCAGTCAAACTTCACTATACTATACTTATCAAACTAACTATACTACTACTACTACAAAACTATAATATTTATAGTTGGTATATTAGAATTGGAGTTCACACACCAGACAAAAGCACCTGTCAGAGGAAGTTGTGGGGGGGCGGAAATTCTGCTCCTAAGTACACACTAAAGAATGAATTCCTGAATGGTTAGGTCTTGATGAACGAGTGAAGAAAGTGAACATGCCTTGACTTGTTTCTTTTTTTCTTTCATGACAGCCCTCAGAGCTGGGGCAGGACTGATAGTCAAGTGTAAGATAGATCAAAGTATTCACACCCATTATTGAGTGTGCACTACTAAGAACTTTATAAAACCAGATCACAAAATTCAGCACCTAAACTTCACATCGTCAATCGAGCTTCAAGTGAAACCGTGTACAAACAAAAATCACCACAAAAAAATTAAATAGGGAAAATACTGCAAAATTTGGAAATTGTTTTGTTGCTTGTAAACCAGTTTTGTTGATGATGGCTAAGGTCAATAATAGCGTATGTCAAATGTCAATACATGATGGATTGATCTTTAAAAAATTTTTAATATGTATTATTACTACTAACATATGTAACTGTATCTTTATCGACAAGAGATCAGGAAGACCTTAATTTTCACAAGGAACAGTCTAGGCGATCCTCATGTGGGATCTGAACATGCGCCGTGTTGTTGCCAAGTTTGTCCCCAGACTGCTGACCCAGGAGCAGGAGGAACATCGCGTCATGTCTGATAAGAACTCCGTCAGCATGCCGTGGGTCAACCGTCCTTCATGTTGAGGATCATTATCGGTGACGAAACTTCAGTGTATGGGTATGACCCTGAGATGAAGCAATCGTCTTCACAGTGGAAGAGCCCATCATTTTCACGACCGAAAAGTTATTGCTTTTAGTCTTTCACCATTCGCAACATCAACTCCCATGTTTTAAGGCGTCTGAGGGAAGATGTTTGGCGAAAGAGAGCGGATCGGTGCCACACAATCTTGAAACTTTTTGATACCACCTCGTCTCATGAAACTTGTCAAGACTTGTCAAAACTGTGTCAAAACTATGCCTAATGTCAATGAACGATGGATGGATCATTCAATAAAGACAGTGACCCAAACATATATTATTGCTAACATATGCAACTGTCACTTTAAGCAGTTAATAGCCATGAGGCATGAAAATGTTAACTAATGTTTCATATTGCGTTCCACCAATACAAGTGATCAATCACTTGAAAAGAAAATCAAACCAAACAATTTCAAGTTAGTTTTTTTTTATTGATTCATCAAGCTTTACATGATCCTCTAATAAATAAAAATACAAAATAAATGTAATAGTCTCTACATTCTCTTTTCGTTCAGTAAAGCAAATAGTGTATCTGGAGAACACATTTGTTTACATGTATGATGTGTTCAAAATGGTTAACAGGTATGCAACAAGTCTGCTACAATATACTGCAAAAATTTAGCATCAATAAGTAATTTGTTAGTTTTTCACAGCATCTTTAAATGTAGTTGTTGGTACCATTTCTGGCACAGATTCTTAAAATATTTAGTATAAAAATAAAGTAAATAAATACATACAGAAAACTTTGATCAAATATTAAAATCAAGAAAGAAAATAAACTAATATTCAGGGTAAAATATTTAGTAACGGCGTTGCAACAATGCTAATATAGCGTCACAATTCACAAACGTTGTACATTTCACAGTCACGGTTGCAGAGGAATGCTACACAGAAGCTGTTAGGGCAGTGCTTAGTGTTAGTAGTGTTCACATGCTAGGTCTTCTGGATTTAGTACTGTGGTAATTTAACCCCTATTGACTTGCCATCAGGACCTACACTAGGAGCATTTGTTAACGGAGTGTACAGGTTACTAGCACAATTTTCAACAGGAACACACACAGTCATAGCAGCAAGAACAATATAGTTTACATAATTTTATTGGATTTCATAAACCAAGTTGCCTTAAAACTGGCTGCCAAACAATGCCAGCTTCATCAGTAACTTGTATCTTACTCAGCTAACCTGCTAACCACTCAGTATGCCAATCAGGTAGCATGCTAACTGAAGATTGCTAACTAGCTAGCAAAATCAAATGAAGTCTTCTTTCCAACAAAGCTTGAGTTGGCAAATGAAAACTGAAAAAAATTTTCTTTATGATTCTCGAGATTTTTTCTGCTTTTAAATTTTTATATCAGGCTGTTTTTTTAGCTTAAATATTTCGCGGTGAATTTTAAATGGAGGGATACAATTTTAATATGCTGATTAGGAAGAGAACCAATAATCGGAAGTCTACAAGAATGTGTGTTAGATTGTTGTGAGGTTCCACTTATTAATAGTGAAGCTTAAACGTTTGAAATTGTATGATCAATGTATTCCTGAAGTGCATAAAGCTTTAAAACTGCAAGGAATGCAAACACAAGTCTTTGTGAAAAATTCTCATAACTTATGTACCAATGCCACAAAGTTCCAATGCCCATGACGGTGAACTTTTTGACGCAATAACCACAAACAACTAAGCTTTGTTGTTATGTACATTATAAGGACCATTTTACTCACTTAGCAGACATGTGCTAGCAATTGGCATCCTTAAATTTGTTACCTGACAGGTTTATATTTAGCTAGGATTTATGAAATTTTGCCCAATTAATGCTTCTGAATATTGCATTGTATCCTGACTAGATAAGATCCCTAGCTATGAACATAGGAGTTTTGTCGAAATTGTTTGAAATGTATGTGTAAAAAGTCAAAGGCAATCTCACTATGAAAAGTTTAAATAATTAATAGCTAATTTAACACAGTGTTTCCCCTTGATGAATTTTCTTACAATTCTAACTTTATCTTAATTTATAAAGTGACACCTGATGAGGTAAGCTATAGCTTAAATAAAAAAAAAAATACTTTTTTAAAAAGTGGAAATATGGTCATTGATTTTCCTTATGTTAACAAAACTGATGATACACAACATTGTACTGTATTTGAGCTTATTTCAAATCTGCCAGCTCCCAGATCTTCAGTCTATTAAATTTTTGGCAAATTACCTTGTAATATTATATTTGAATTATGGGCCTAACTTGAGCGTCTGTGTGACCCTATTGACACGACTCTGCGAGCACTTTCTTGACCCTGGACACCAGCCTGAACTATGATGATGCCACATTTCACAGCTGAGACCTAGCCATCGCAGGCCAATGAAGCATCACATGATGAACTTTCTGTAGCGCATGAGCAGTGCCGGCCATTTTCATCTTGACCTCGGAATTACTGAGCTCGGTTTGATTCATGTTTGGTCACGAGGATGTGTAAGAGAAACCGAGCAATATCTGCTAAACAGTAGAACTTTTCCCTGGTGATTCTCATCCCAAATTACCACCATAATGCAATCTGAAATAATTCTACAATTTCTGACACGTTTTTAAAGGCATTTTTCCAGTGTGGGGGAAAAAAAAAAATCCAGTGAAACAGAAAATCAACCTTTCCTTCATCTCAACAACTTCAAGAAACTAAAGAACTAAAGAACGAAACCCTTACTTTGCCACCCAATCAGTATTAAATGTTCATTTAATTGCAAATATAATATTGCAAATTGCAAATATAATTTTGCGATAGAATAGTATTCTTGTTATCATGACACGTCAATCCCTAGCATACCGCCAGGAGGTTTTCCTTGCAGGGTAGCTAACCTTAGGTAAGCCTTGTTAATCCAACTCTACTAGAAAAACCTGATTTAAATTCAACATGTTGTGAAGAAATGTAAATCTGTATAGCAACATGTGGCGTATCGTTGAACTCTGTCTAGGATTCTGTTATCTTTTGATAAGGGGCAGCACGTGACATGATCATTAAGTTACATCATAGTGGACCATTTCATTATAATCCTCTCTTGAATAGGATTTGAATCATTAGTATATCTATAACACAATTAATCAAAAGAGAAATGTTGACCAAGTTTGAGTTAACTAACTGGACATTTTTACATGTTATCATTTTTTACATTTCCTCTTGTTCTTAGTTACACACGTAAACAATAAAATAAACATGAATTTCCTAATCTCTACCGAATACAGGCTGGCTCTACACCTAACCTGAAGCATATACTGAAATGTTTTATTATATATATTATAAAAATCAATAAATAAATGAAAAAAGTCAGAAATTTATCAACTCAGAAGGCCCTATTAAATGCCTTCATCTTGTCTTGAGTAACAGCTTATAAAGAAACTGGTTTTGTGGACACACAATTGAAAAATTTAAGATGAAACATGTTTTAACTTGATATGGTGATTTTTGTTTTTGAAGCAGTCTCCAGTGTGAGAGATGAAATTTATAACTAAAATTTTCTGACACATGAAACAGGTCTTAAAATGCAGGATGTTGTGTTTTCAGGATTGCAGAGCACGCTGCGGTACAATTCTTTGTTTATTAAAGTATGATATTGCAGTTTATAATAACATTATATCCTTTTTCCATCTCTTGGCTGGTCCACAACTTTAAATGTATGTAATGTATGATGCGTCAAATACAGTTTATTATTATTATTTCTAGCAGATAAACTACCCGGCCAAAAAAAACTAAACAAAAAAAAGTCTCACAAGGACCGCCTTATGCTTTGATAACGCCAATGGAATCTGATAAGCTTATGAAATTTCACAACATTTATTTCCATCCAAAGTCGCATTATTTTCTCTGCAAGATCTTATATTGATTATTGGAGAGTTGGACCGCTGCGGAAAACCTTCTTTAGCACATCCCAAAAGATTCTCAATGGTGTTAAGTTCTGAACTCTGTGGTAGCCAATCCCTGTGTAAACTTTTTTACAATTTTTTTACACTTTTTAATTCTGGCATCATCATCTTGGAATATGCCCATGTCATCAGAAAAAGAAAAAAAAAAAAAAAAAAAAAACATGGATGGAAACACTAGTATATACGGACTTAAATTATATAAGTTGGACCTGACCAACAGAAGCAACCCCAGATCATAACGCTGCTCCTATAGGCATGATTCTCCCTGGGACAGCGTACATCTGAAATCATCAGACCTTTTTGACCATTTTACATCGTTCTTTATGCTGCCTAGTAAACTGAAGAACTTTTTCTACGCAGCTGTTTAGTCCCGATCCCCCGAGTTCTCTTCGCACTATGAGTGTGAAATGCTCTTACTTTCAGTAAACATAGCCATGAGTTCTGTTGTTTTTATGATTTGGTTTCCCTTCACACTTCTACAGGATGTTTTTTGGCCAACATTTCCTTCTTCAAGATGATGGCTCACCACTATTCTTCCCAGTTTTAATAAATGGGTTTTTACTGTTTTACTTAACCCAATTTTAGTCGAGTTTCAGCAATTTAGTTATCTTTGCTTGATGCAGGACTGACATTTGACTCTTCTGAAACAGAGCAACAACTACAGAATGTCTTCTTACAGTATGTCTTCTTACAGTTGTTTAACAAATGAAAAGCAACTCACTGCATCACTTAAGGTTAAATAACTTTTTGCAGCTGAACCAGATTAACCGCTACAGTAATTATCCAATGGAAGGCACTTACCTATTCACTTAGTTAAATCCAGGTGGCGACTTTTTTGTTTGTTTGTTTGTTTTTGGCTGGGCAGTGTAGCTGAGAAATAAAATAACTTATGGCGTACTGTTATTGAGAAATAATCGATCATTAAATTAAAAAGGAAGCATCTACTTTGGTCAGAGAGGTCACTTTGATTTGGTTCCCTCCGCACTCATTTCCTTTCCAATTTAAATCTGACCAATTCTCATGCACCAGTTACTGTAGGTCTCACGCATATGACGGCTATCAACCAAGAAGTGTGGCTGCTGTCATATGCCTACTTTGACAAAAAACAAAAAAAAACATGAAGGCAGCCGAGCACATCTTTTCGAACTGTTGCTCATGCCGAATCACAGGGTGGCGCAGCAAACTCGGAGGAAAAAGCCATCTACCACGTTCCACATGCATGAGCTCACAAATGCCCAGGATTGGCTGCCATCACATTCAATGAAAACTGAAAGAAATTATGACACCTCTTACACCCACTGGGATTTAAACTCAACCTTCAGATGACTGGGTGAAAATTCTTGCGTCTTTTTCCTTTTTCTTTTTTTTCTTTTAAATACAGTAATTGATCATAATGTCATGTCCTGATTTTCTAACAGTCATTATTGGGGCAGTCAACAAGGACAGGGCTTGATTTTAATTAAATGAATCTTGCCTGTGCACCCGACTACTGGTTTAAATTAACCAAGCTAGCTAACGTTAGCCAGCTGTCTACTTAACATCAGATGCCTGGCGCTAGAGAGGTAGCATTAAATAAAGTGATTAGTTAGCTGGCTCACATTAGCGCAGTGCAGCATTTAATGAGATAGCTAGCTTAGCTGATGTTTTATCTCTACCGTTATATACTGTTTCATTACAACCAAACTTTATTAAGCAAGTCAGCGTGGCAAGTCGAAGAAATGCAAAGAAAATAAAAGGAAGAAATTTAATTCTTATGCCTCGCCCCTGCTGACTCCGTTTCTCTGCAAAATCAGGACATACCCCAGGCACAGACGAGAGTAACCATCTAGAGTTCTTGCTCGTTCGCTTGCTCGGTGTGGAGGAGTCGGAGGGCGTTAGCGGCCGAGTCGCTCCAGTGTATCAGCTCCAGCAGAACCCTGTAGGTCCAGAGCTTAGCAGCAAAGCTGCCTGAACCCTCGACCTCATCCAAACCCTGCAGGAAACACACACACACACACACACACACACACACACACACACATATAGACACGTTATGTAAAAAATAATAATCATTTAAGGTTATCAAAGCCATGCATACACAAAAACCTCAGTAACCAAAACATAACCTTTTGTCCTTTTTAGTTTTGTAAGACGAAACAAGACAACTATGCCTAGTTTATCAGACTCATCATCTACAGTGGCATGAAAAAGTATTTGCCCCTGCTGTTTTTTTTTATTTGTCACACTTACACAATTCAGAAAATCAAAAAAATGTTATATTACATGAATCTTTGTGTGTGTGTGTGTTTTTTTTTTTTTTGGTCTGCGTTTGCTTTTGCCTTGTAACTCTCCCATGGATGCCATTTTCCCCCAGGCTCTATCTTACTGTTGAATCATGAACCTTAACCTCATCAACCTTAACTTAGGCAAGTTTGACCTGCAGTTCTTTAGATGTTGGTCTGGGTTCTTTTATGAGCTCCTGGATGAGTATTTTGGTAGGACGGCCACTCCTGGGAATGTTCACCACTGTTCCAAATTTTCTCCATTTGAGGATAATGGCTCTCACCGTGGTGCGCTGGAGTCCCAAAGCATTAGCAATGGCTTTGTAACCCTTTCTAGATCGATACATGTCAAATACTGTCTGAGAGGTTCTATTTAAGTAATTTCTTGATTCAACTGGTCTGGCAGTAATCAGGCCTGGGTGTGGAAAATTAAATTTACCTCAGCTTGCCAAAAATGACATAATTTGTTCAGTGTATGTGTGCATGTATATTTTTTCACACAGGGCCAGGTAGGATAATGCTGATTTTCTCTGGCATCTGAAAGTGGGCGTGGTATATTAAGCAGCAGGGGAACATTTTGTCCCTGAAGTCGATTTGTTGAAAGCAGGAAAGAATGGTTGGGCTTAAGGACTTGAGCAACTCTGACAACGGTCAATCAAATCGTGCGGGCTAGATGACTGGTTTAGAGCAACTCCAAAAACTACCGCTCTTGTGCGATATTCCCAGGCTGCTGACGGCCGAAGAAGGAAATCCTGTGAGCCGGTGACCCAAGCTATGGGCCACCCAGGCTCAGTGATGCGCATGGGGAGTGAAGGCTGGCCCAATAGAAGTCTGATCCAATAGACAAGCTACTGTAGCTCCAATTGCTAAAAAGAGATAACGCTGGTTCCGATGCCAGAACACATGGTGCATCACAGGGTCGTGTAGCCACAGAATGTTCAGGGTGACCCATGTGCACCACCGAAAGCACCTACAATGGGCATCAGAACTGGACCATGGAGTAATGGAAGACGATGGCCTGGTCTGATGAATCACACAGTCTTTTACATCATGTGGATGGCCAGGTGTATGTAGGTCTGGATGACTTATTCAATATTAGTCACGTCGCCGTAATGTTCCAGCTGATCGGTGCATAATACAGAGTGTCTCTGGTATTGCTTATGGTTTTGCTAGCTTTGAGGTACCAGGATTGAAATTCAGCTATCTGGAGTCGTGGAGACAGTGAGTCAGTAAGCAAAAATGTCTGCTAGGCAGTTCAGCACAAAGAGTTACTGAATGTACTTAATTTTATTGAGTACATCAGTTGCACTTGAATGAAGTGCATTCCATTAGCAGAATTTCAGATACAGCTCCAATTCCCATTCGGGGTTTAAAAAGTACATTCTCACTCACTCTCTCTCTCTCTCTTTCTTTATCTCTATATCATGTATTTCTAAATGCCTGAATAAATTAGCACACCCCGATCTTGGGTGATGTTTCGCCCTGCACTATTCTACTGCACATGCTTAAATCACATTACTTTAATTCTACAGATTTCTTCCTGTCAGTGTAAACCAGTTTTCCTCCTGGGGATCAGCCAAATGTCTCTGCAAAGTCAAAACCATTAGACATTGATATCACTGTCCAGACACAAGGCTGCCAGGAGGAATTTAGCAGAAATAGCACGTTTTGAAAACAGACAGAAATACAGATATGAACAGGAGGAGGACTGTATTTTCTTCTTTCCTTTTTTTTTAAAAATATAATTCTTCCATTCAATTTGTACTGTGGTCTGTTCTTATACTACATGCAATTTTCCCCCTTAAGTTTCAGTTTCAGTGTTTAAAAAAACTTTAAATAATAATCATAATTATTATAATTATATTGATTATTAATAATATTGTTATAATAATAATAATAATAATAATAATAATTCTTATTATTATTATCATTCAATCCAACGACATGCCCAAACACACACACACACACACACACACACACACACACACACACACACACACACACACACACACACTAGACTGAGAAAAGGAGATGTCTGTGGTTTCTCTTTCTCTCTCAGACAATCCCAGGGGGAAAGTGAGACAGACTGGTATGTGAGACACAGGGAACTTGTCTGAGTGCGCGTGTTTCTACAACTGTGTTTAATAAGAAAATAAAATGCGTATAAGGAGAGAGAGAGAGAGACACATTCCACTTGTGGTCAGCACATACACACCTATATAACACTTTTATAGAATCTCATTCTGTGCTGCAAAAATACACTGATCTTCTAATACTACATTATTAGAAAAATAATAAAATCCTATATTATTTGTTATTAAAAGCTCAAAAAGCACATTTTCCAGTATACCGTATATGAACAAGCACCTTTATGACTTCCTCATCCATTACAGAATGTATGTAGTACTACTAGTAGTAGCAGTATGAAAGACATTCATCAAAGAGTAAATGGCATCTACACACCATGTGATCTGCTGGTAGCTGTTATATTCATTATGTGTGTGTGTGGTGGTGGTGGGGGATACTTACTGTAAAGGGGGATTTACTGACACAGCATGATTTACTGAAGCTCCAGCCAGAGCTAGAGTTCTCACTACTGCCACAGTTTTACACTGATTCATCGTACAGAGGAATGAGAATGAATAACATGAATCAACCTTGCAACAATAAATCAATTTCCACGGTCTTCCTCCAGTTCAAGCTTTTTAATATAAAACAAATGGTTAGTCCAATCAATACGAAATGGCTAATTACCTGCTCCATATGCTAATGTCTTTTAATTAAGTTAAAATAAAGTTTTTTACTTTTTTATTATTGTTATCTTTTTTTCCTTGGGATTTTTCCAGATTTTCGCTCTAATTTAGTCGTAGCTGGTTCCCACCCGTCATTAGCGCTCTGCCCCATCAAGCCTACAATCAGGGAGGACGAAGACGCTCACGTTTCCTCCGAGATATAAGATTAGCGAGCTAGCTAAGTATTGAAAACGTCAACATGATTAACAAAAGCCTTTAGTTTACTCTTATCGATGAAGAAGCCACAACAGTATTGAAAGTCTCAAAATTTTTCCAAATTTAAATGGGCCCAGCACATAACCGTCACCTCATGCTAGTTTCAACCTTTTCAAAACTCTTCATTTTCCAAAAATAAATGATTGGACGAGAAAAGACACACAGCGAACAAATAATTTTGTTGCTGACAAGTCATTACTGTTCAGTGAAATCCGTCTCCACTGGTAGGAATATATGTTACTAGAAAGCATATCACTGAATAACCATGCTGATTTCCACAAACCAAAAGCTTTGGATCATTTTCCCAGAAGTAACAAATTGTAAAAATGTTATATTATCTCCTTATAACTAGTTCCCTCCACAAACAGCATTTCATATCAGTGCCATTAACATTAAAATATATAAAAAAAAAGCTCAGTATTTGATTAAGAGGATGGTTCTCTAGCGCACCTGAGCACGCTGGACTTTTTTGGTTTGCTTTAAGTGAACGCTGGTGTGGAAAGGCAATATGATCCTGGGTCCAGGCTGTGAATAATTAGTTAAACTTGTCATGTGACTTTCTGGATCACATTTCACAAGGATGGGAAAAGGCATGTAGCGGTCTATATTGAAAATATTACGCCTCTGCAATAGGTTTTTTTTTTTTGTGAAGAAAGCATACACACGGAATGCAGAATTACAGTACAAGTGCAAGAACTGAAAGACTTTTATCTGGCTACAAAAAGCGTTTGCAAGCTGTGATATCTGCCAGAGGAGGTGTTACTAAGTACTGATTGTGTAGGGTGCCCAAACATTTGCACAGTGCCACAATAATGTATTTATTTTTTATTTTTGTTCAATTTATGGCATAAGAAGTAACTATGCATCAATGTTTGCTGAAGATATTGTGTATTTTTTCCATTTCCAAGAGAGACTGTGTTAACATCTTTTCAATAAAAAAAAAAAAAAAAAAAAATCTGTTATTTATCAAGAAGTGCCTAAATTTTTGCACAAGACTGTATATAAAAAAAATTGCAGGTTCGATCTGAAAGGATCCTAAACCACTGGTCAGTGTGGGAAGTAAAGAAAAGCTAATCCAATTACAAAAAAAATCAATCAAATAAAAATCTACTCTAATCGATTTAACAGATAGAAGCGACCAATCCATTTGCACTCGAAGATCATATGAGCATTCGGGGTCAAGTGTAGACGTTATTGTGTGCATCCTGAACCATTTTACTCATTTGTACCATAACATACACATTCTTATAAAGCATGAAGGAAAAATCGCTTTCACTGTCTCGTTACCCACCTGGTTACACTGAAACTCGGGCAACGGCGCGCACATGCCCTCTCCGTTCTCCAGCAGCGCTCCAGTGCTGTGCAGCAGATGCCCGATTCGGTCCTTTACGGTCTTCCTGGCCGTTTCGTACTCGCCTTCGAAATCTTCACCCAGCTCCTCTACCTCACGGGCAATCAGGCACTCCAGCATCTCCAGGCACCTGCTTAAGGCTGAGTGGGCGTGGCCTACCCGCTGAGCCGAGCTGGGTGTGTCGGCACAGAGGTCAAAGATCAACAAGCGCTCACCCTCAGGGACGTGATGAGAGAGGAAGCTCTCTCGCTCTTTCTGGAAGAGTAACAGTCAGTCAATATTAGTACTATTTTGCGAAGCTGTTCGTGTCATCTGCTGTTAGAATTAGTCAATTTTAAGGAGTACAGTGCCGTGAAAAATTTATTCGCCCCTCCCAGATTTTTTTCTGCATATTTGTCACATTTAAATAATTAAAATTCAATACAAATTGCATTTTTTCTAATGGTGATTTCATTAATTAAGGAAAGAAAAAGCTCCCCAAACCTACCTGACCCTATGTAAAAAAGTCATTGCGCCCAATTGCTAAACCATGAATGAACTGGGCTTAGCTACTTTTATTTATTTATTTATTTTAGGAAAGCTGAGTTAAATTGCACGTGCCACACCCAGGCCTGATTACTGTCAGACCTATTGAATCAAGAAATCACTTAAATAAAACCTTTCTGACAAAGTCTGACAAGTAATTGAAATGCATCAGTTTGGAAAGGCTTACAAACCCATTTCTAAGTTACATCTGGCGTAAAACTAACACAGCATTTCAACATCATACGAATTGTAAAGCATGGTGGTGGTAGGTCCAAATGATCTATAACACACCAGCAAGTCCACCTCTGTATGGCTCAAAAAACTGATTTTGGAGCCGCCTAGTAAAAGTCCAGACTTAAATCCGATTGAGATCCTTAAACAGGTTGTTCATGCTTGAAAACCCTTCAACGTGTCTGAATTATAACAATATGAAATCGTTGTCAAAGACTCGATGGCAGTTGTCGCCAACTCCAATGTAAGCAATTGGAGTTGTTGCCGTCAAGGGTGGCACAACCAGTTATTAGGTGCTATTAGGAGGTTTACACTGCAATTACCTTTTCAAATGGGGCCAGGCATGTTTGGGCAGCGTTTGTCCCTCAATAAATTAAATCATTATTCAAAGAAACAATTTGCACAATCTTATTCCAGTATTCTGGATCTGGTCAAATTTACACATTGTAAAAATCTTGATAGCATTCGTTCTACCTGACATATAAGAAAACCCAAAAACACAGTTTGGTGTCTGAAACCTCCCTGTTAACACATACTGCCAAGTATTCCATATAAGCATATATATTCTTTCCTCTTTTGTCATTGTTTTACTGGAACAAATTAATGCCATTTCAGTTTTAAGGGTTTTTTGTCTTTCGGCGGTCGAGGGGTGGCCATAGCGAACCTATGATCCACACACACACAACTCAGCAGAGGTTTTTTTTTTTTTTTTTTTTTTATGCCGGATGCCCTTCCTGATGCAACCCTCCCTTTTTTTTCTTTTTTAATCCAAGCTTGGGACCGGCACTCCATCCAGTGACTGGTGTTTTGGGCATCTTTGGTGGTTTTGGGAATCAAACCCAGGGCTTGTGCTCTTTATTAATGTAATGGTGCAAGCAATGAGTGCGACATGAATGCAGCGGTGCAAGCGATGAGCGTGACATAAGTGTGGGACACACTTTGCACAATGCATCATCAACTAAATAGTACTTAAAAAAACACACACACACACAATTATGTGAATCTATAATGGGTAAATGTTCATCAGGGTGGAGTTTTGCTTTAATATTCTAAGCTAAATCAATTTATATGGAATGCAAAAGGCAGAAATATCTATTAAGGTCTCTCTCTCTCTCTCATATATGATATACACACACACACACACACACAAACAGGTGTGCAGACAACACGTGATTTACAGAACTCTATTAATCAGACTGTAACGCGTAGCGCATAACGGTGCATGGGTACGCAGGCAAGGTTTTCGCTTCAAAATAAAACAAATAACTAAAACGATACAATACTCACGTATAGGTCTAATAGATTGGAGCACTCCTTGTGCAGTAAGTGCGCGAGAGCAACAGCACGCGCGGTGTCCGACCGACCCGGCTCGAGCTCTCTCTGGCCCTCCATGATGACACGCGCAAAAAACAAACGGGAAAAACGGGTGCTCGGGTTTTTTTTATTTATTTATTTATTTTTAACTCGGAGAATCCTCTAACTCGTACTATTTCGTTACCAAATCCGCGCCACGAGAAACCCGACGTGTTAATGTCGTGCTGCGTAGCGCTGAAACGTCAGCTGATATTTTCGGAGTCGCCCAGCGTCGTGCCTCATTCGTACAACTTCAACTGCGCAGCCAAACCGCCGTCCCGCGGGGGGCGTGGCCTCTGGAATGGGGTTTTGTCGCTTACGTCACCCGGAGCTATTTAAAAAATACACAAATAAATAAATAAATAAATACAGGCCCTAACACGTGTGTGCGCTCCGCTAGATAGTGGTTGACGGGAAAGGGTTTGAAGAAATAATAATAATAATATTAATAATAATAATAATAATAATAATAATAATAAATTCACTGATCAGCTATTTTGATTATTATTTTAGGTTGACGCCCACGTACATGTCTGCCTGCAACACAGATAAACCCATAATTTAAAAAAAAAAATTATTTTGTTTGGTGTGACATTATATTGTAATTGTACAAAAATGACCTAGTTCAAGATTTTTACCTCAATCAAGCTAAATTCTACCTAGTTCCAGGGAAGATCTTGAATCTACTATCATTTTATCAAATTACAATCAATCGGAAAGAGAGGATATCGATAAGTTCATGTTTACGCTTAGTTGTACAGTACAGACCAAAAGTTTGGACACCCCTTCTCATTCAGCGAGTTTTCTTTCTTGTGTTCTTTATTGTGTTCTTTAGCCCAAATGCGTCTCTTCTGCTTGTTGCCTGTCCTTAGCAGTGGTTTCCTAGCAGATCTTCTACCATGAAGGCCTGATTCACACAGTCTCCTCTTAACAGTTGTTCTAGAGACGTGTCTGCTGCTAGAACTCTGTGTGGCATTGACCTGCTCTCTGATCTGAGCTGCTGTTAACCTGCGATTTCTGAGGCTGGTGACTCGGATGAACTTATCCTCCGCAGCAGAGGCGACTCTCGGTCTTCCTTTCCTGGGCCGGTCCGCATGTGAGCCAGTTTCTTTGTAGCGCTTGATGGTTTTTGTGACTGCACTTGGGGACACTTTCAAAGTTTTCCCAACTGACTGACCTTCATTTCTTAAAGTAATGATGCCACTCGATTTTCTTTACTTAGCTGCTTTTTTCTTGCCATAATACAAATTCAACCTCTTTGAATGAGAAGGTGTGTCCAAACTTTTGGTCTGTACTGTACCTCTTTCGTCCTCACCCAAACACACTCCCTGTTCGGTAATCGGAGAGTTAATCAGAGAACTCATAGTAACTCTTTCACATGTGTGTCATTTTAAACAAATTTCCATTTAAATACCCCTTTATTGCAAAATTATGTTTTGACATTTTAATATAAATTGCAATTGTAAACACAGAACATGTTGAAGAGCCGCAGAAGAGCAGTGAAAGAGCCACAACCGGCTCAGCGAGCCGCACGTTCGCCACCCCTGTTATAGGGTATTGGTTTCCACTGGATTGGTGGCTAAGTGTTAGGAAATTGTACCAAATGTACCTGGTTCAAGATTTTTTATCTCAGTCAAGCTAAAGTCTACCTAGTTCCAGGTTTATTACTATCGTTTTATTTAATTACAATCAATAGGTAAGAGAGGATATCGAAAAAGTTCATGTTTACACCCCATTGTTTACGCTTAGTTGTACCTCTTTGGTCATCACCCAAACACACTCCCTGTTCGGTAATCGGAGAGCTAATCACAGATGAGAAATCGAAAAGATTTTGTCCTAAAACAACTCCAACACGTTAAAATTCACTTATACCACTTCAGCGCTGTTATTTCAGTGCTTAAAATATGAACTAATCCCAGTAAAATAATCAGTTTTGATTTTCTAATTAATATCTATTAGTACAGGTATTTGTTTAGATCGAGCAAGTAATGCATTAGTAGCTGATTTTAAAGTAGATTATTAAATCTGACACATAACGTCAACATTTTGATTTCACTTACTGTATGGTGCAGGTTAAACTACAGGCAGTATATCCAAGTACAGTACTGCAAAAGTTTCATTAAATTCTGTCCAGTCAGTTTTGTGTGATGCTGTGATAAAATCTGGCACATAACTGCTCACAACTTCACCTCCACTCAACATTTTGATTTCATTTAAGGCAAGTATTCCATATAAGGATATGAGGATATGTATATTCCATATATATTCTTTCCTCTTTTGTCATTAAACTGTTGTTTTGCTGGTGCCGTTTCGGTTTTAAGGGTTTTTGGTCTTTCGGCTTAACTTAAGGCAAAAACCTAAGTACTGCAAAAGTGTCATTAAATTCTGTCCAGTCAGTTTTGCACAAGTAAAAAAAAAAAAAAAAAGTTTTCATCACTTTCACCAAAACTGAGAAGATTGGTTTCTGATTTGTATCAGGATTAAATTTCCTTTTTGGTGGCATGATGGTAGCTGAGGAAGTAAACGAAAACAAATTCTTTGTAAAAAAAAAAATCTATTTCATTAGCTGGAGACTATAATCAAAAATACTGTTACATTTCACCAGCTGTGGTTTTAAGTCAACACAGCGGCCTTGGAAGATAAGAGTCACAGAGGAAACACATAAATGAAAAAACAATGTTTTTTCCCCCTATAAGTTTATAAAAGAGATACTCGGGACATGCATAAAAATGTATTACTGTAGACAGATGGATGGATGGATGGATAAATAGATAGATAGCTTCCAGTAGCAACGCTCACAGGGTTGTCTATAGCAGATAATGGACATAATATAAGCTAATAAAATGTATATTTAAATAGAAAGTGCTTTTTTTATGTAGAAAAAAAAAGATCCATCCATCAATCTAGGAACCTCTGTAGTCCAACTGGGGACTGTGGGGACCATTGTAATTATTCCCAATTTTTCCAACCCTGCATGTCTTTGGACTGTGTGAGGAAACCCACAAAGCACAGCAAAAAAAAAAAAAAAAAAAAAAAAAAAAAAAATTTTTATATATATATATATATATATATATATATATATATATATAGTGTATAAAAATAAACACGATGTTCCCAGGTTAATATGAATTCATTAATATGAATGAATTCACATCAGTACTTTACAGTAAGGTATTGTACAACACGTACATGTTCAGCCCATCACGCCAACTCACATAGATCCTACTGTGTGTCATCATACCCTAAAGGGTTTCCATCCAAAAGATATTCCACCCTGACCTTTTTGTACAGTTTACTACAGTATGGATGGCTTAAACAGCTAGGCTGCTACCATCAACCTCAGGGACACACAGAATCCATCTGCGTCCCTGCGCCGGCAACATGCTAACAAATCATCAACAGCGTCATGACGGCATCTGTGGTGCGGCTTGCAGATTGTACTGTATATGCATC
>JAAGKR010002517.1:0-92531 GCA_011419295.1 Clarias macrocephalus | reverse complement strand
TTAACTTCACTATGGACTTACCATGGCATTGTTTCTGTTTTTAACTACATATTTTAACTATGTTTGCAAATACTGTCATTTGATGATGTTTAAATTCCCACACAGTAAAGTTACTTCAGGGGTTTGGTCGACCCAATTCTGTTCTGCAACTGGGATGAATAATGATAATTTAAGACGAGTACACTAAATATTTCTCTGGAATATGGAGAACAGCTTAACATTTATCTTCCCCTTCTGAGGCTTTTTCTATATACTTTTTCTCTTTCAGACAGTTTATCATATTGCTAATTTTATAAACTTCTGCCAGCCTTAATGGCTATTTCATCCTCCCTTCCTAATGCTAAAAGAGATTGCTGAAGGGTATGGTTTATGTCAAAATAGGAGTAAAATTCCATGACATGATGGCAATGAAAAATTGGAATCGAAGTTGCAGAAGCAATATGGAAACCATTCCATTATTTACTTGGAGCATAGAGCTTTGATGGCTGCCAAATTGGCCAACAGAATGGAATAATGTTAACCCACATTTTCCAGATCTCTTTGTGTGCTCAACCTCAGTTTGCTTTTACAGTTCATATGATTACTTGAACTGGATTTTCTCTGTCTCATGGAAAGCATTTGTGCAATAATGAGTGATGCCAAAAAAGCCTGGAGGCATATTTAAAAAAGAAAGAGACAGATTTATTAAAACATAACTGTGGAAAACATATAGCATAATATTTTAATATCATGTGTAACTGTACAGCCTACTTGATGATTCTCACGCAGGTAGCAATCACATAAATAGTTCAGTTATATCAAGATATAGGTATGGAATGAATGGTTAAACTAATTAACCTAGGAAACATCTTAAACAGTAAAAATGAAAGCAGGTCACAAAATTTTGAAATGCTGCAAGTGATCATTTATATGGAATCCATAAATTACTATGCAGCTTTCAACAGTTTTATATATATACATATTACATTTAACAATTACATTTAAGCCAGAGAGTTCAAGAGGGAATTTTAGTACTTACATACATACATACATACATACATACATACATACATAGTAATAAACAATTCACATACCCTACTTTTGCAAGGTGGCAAACTGGATATGAAACACCTTTCAATCCGTAGTTTTCGTCTTTAGATTTTAGCACGTTTATAGATTTGCGCATGTTTTTTAAGGCTTTTTCAGTGGTACCGTCCAACTGGCAAAGACTGCAGACAGACAAAGCTGGTGGGGTACTGTGCGAGGATCACCGGGTTTCCATCCATCCTGATCTCAATGATGTTGGGCCGGATGTAGTAGGTGTTATTGCTTTTGCAGAAGGTGTCAGTAGTGACAGCTGTAATGTTGTTGTTCTAAAGGAACACAATAGGCGTTATATGCTTAAATAACAGCATGGTGTACTTAATGACAGCATGATATATACTGTACCTTTACCTGAATATGAAATGTGCGCACACTCTCTGGAATGAATGGAACCGCCTCCAGTTCATTGTGGGCAAGATATAAATCTCTCAGTTTGGACAATTTCTGTAGGGAACAAACACAAAAAATTCCTCACAGTTTAGTTTTACTATCTAAAAAATGGTCTGTGCTCATGTCTTTGGAAAAAAAAAAAAAAAAAAAAAGCTAAATTTCTGAATGTCCCTGGCTCCTTTTTACTCTGTCCCATTAGGCACTGAAATGTATTTACAGCAGATCAACACAGACTTGTCTGTTCAGCAAATGGTTTTTATGCTCAGTCACACTTCTGCTTCTTCAAGAAGCTGCACTGGAACGGTGTTAGACATTATGCAATTCGTGGCCCTGTACCTTAAAAGCATTGGCTTTCACTCCTTTAGTTTTGAGGCGGTTGTGATTGGCATTAAAGGACGTGAGTCTGGGTGGTAACATTGGCAGCTTCACAAGCCGGTTCTCAGCAAGGGAAAGTTCCTCCAACAACGTCAGCTTCATGAAGGCCCCGTCCTCAATCTCAGAAATTAAGTTTCCAGACAGATCTATTCTTTTCAGTGTAACTGAAAAATTTACAAATATATTGAACATGCAGTTAGAACAGGTTACATAACAGCAGAAACAAGGTACTAATAAACGTGTTATAATGACCTCATGTCATTGTATTGACATGTCATGTCATGTAATCAACATATTGACTATTATTTGCAGCACAGGTATTTCCATCCTATAGATAAAGTAGATACACACATGTACTACTTTTGCCCAATAAACCTTATCTTCCACTCCAACAGCCCAATATTTTAACATCACATCAGAAATCTCAGTGGTGTAAGACATCTGGTTGTGTCTATAGTAGACATGGAAAATTTCTTATCCTGAAGCAATTTCTAAAAAATAAAATAAAATAAAAAATGCACCAATATCGCCAAAGTCTTTCGCAGTGATCTTTTTTATCTTGTTGTATCGAGCATATAGATAGGCTGTTTCTTTCGGAAGAGCCGGCACTGATGTCATATCAGGGTCGACTTCCTCACAGTACACTGATCCCGTCAGACACACACACAGCAGACATGTTGGAAGGTCTGGAACATGATGAAACAAGGACCTGTTACTCATTTACACCTCTAGTCTGGAGAAATAGAATCACATGTGCACTCCAATCATAAATCTTAAAGATGTTTCAGTAAGGCCAATACAGTTGCATAAATACAGTTCTTTAAAACAGAAGGCAATTAGTGATTTGGCTATTTTACCAGAAATGTCCGTTTCAGGTTTGTTGTTTGAGTCATCTGGAGTGTCAACTGGCATAAAAGCATCTCTCTGTTACGAAAAAAAGGAATTGATTGTATGCCACACTTATAACGACATATAGCACATTATTAGCCTTCTGATTGCCTTTTGATTTAATAGCATCATTATTTTTTTATGGATCAAGCCTATTATAAAAGGTTTTCCAGCTTGGCTTGGCAGTCAACCTTGAGTTTATAGCCTGTCAAGACTTGGAAGACACTAAGAGACAGGTGTGTGTTACTGCTTTGCGCCCCTAAATCTTGGGTTCACATGCAGCCGCTAGGTGGGTGGGAGCACTTTAGCCTGAGGAAACTTGATGTTATAGTGCTGAGTAATCACATTTAATCCACCTAGCACAAGGCCAACTGCTGGATCCCATTGTTGGAGCCGAATTTAGATTAGAGCCTGTTCTCAATCAATTGTGTTTATTTTAACACGATACAAAGTCTGGTTACAAAAATCCTAACTCAGGGAAGCAATTTCACTGTGCAGCAGAAAGTAAACACTTTTACAGATGTGGCATGCAGCATTGTAAACCATTATGTGGAGTTTAAGCACAAACTTTGCAAACATTTATGTATTTTTAAAAACTGTATTTGTTCTGACTGACCATATAGCCGATGCAAAAAAAGTACATGCAAACTTTTTTTGTGCATAGATGTTCATACAAAAATTATTGTTAATAAGCCATAACTGACACACCTTTAGACCAATCACTTAAAACTTTTAAGTTAATACTTACATTACAGATTACAGTCATAAATAGATTATTAACACATCTATTAACACATTAATATATTAACAAAATCTTCTCTTTTAACACAGATTAAATATAATTGATTTTACATAGATCTTTGTATTCTGTTGTTTAAAGGTCTGTAATATAAAAGTGATCAACTGTAAGCATGCAAACAGCACTATATGTTATAAAAATCTAATATTACCATTTCCATCCATTTGTGCAAACCAGGCTCTTCGAAATTCATTGGATGTTCCTTTGATTGTAGCTGTTGCTCTGTCCCTGAGATTAAGATCATCCATGACGCTAATATAAAGGTAGAAATAAGCATTCCCGGTTTGGTCCCCATCGTGTGTGTGCAAGCTCTGGGATGTACTTGTTGCTCTGATACAATCGTTACACAGCTGCGCAGGCAGTGGTTGGCTGTTTTCTCAGTGCCTGAGAGTAAAACGTGATCTGTCAAATCAGTATTTAAAGCTACATGTGAAGCTGCCAAGGGATTCTTAAGCAAGAGTTTATGGAGCAGACTTTAACCCTTTGCATACTGTCTGCTTGGACTGAATTAGTGTGTCTTTGGGGGTTTTGTGTGTGAGTGGGTGGGGGGGTGTACTAATAGGCCTGTTTGTGGGCTGACTTCTATTAAATCACCAAGAGGGTTAAAAGCAATAAAATGTCTAGTCACTTCTGATCTCATCTGTGTAAAAACAAAATCTCATTTGTGTAGGAAGTTGTTTTTGTTTGTTTTTTGTTTATTGAAGATCTTAAATTTCTTTTCTTTATTAAATATAACTCGGCATACATTATAGCGCAGTGTTTCTTCATCATGCATGAAATTTAATTTGGAGAAGTGTTCTAATGTTTCGTACTATAGTGTGATAATGAAAAGCAGCTCAGATTTTATAAATCTTCCAACTTGTTATTCGTCATTTCTGTGTGTCACACAACATAACTATTATGACTTTAATGGCATATTTTGTTTACCTAAAAAGTAGCAAATTATTAAGTTGTCATCTTTTTTTACTTTTGCAACTAAAAAGTGAGTCAAATGAAGAAATATCTTAGGAAGCAGTATGTTTTAATAAAAAACAAAACATGGTTAATAGAGAACACATGACTATAATCCCCCTCCATCTAACTTGGGAAGAGAGCAGAAGGGCCCCTAGAAATAAACATTCAAGGGATGGAAACAAGTGGACTGAAACTGAGCTCTAGTACAGGTGTGTTAGCAATTATAAGACCTTGTAAAAAATTTACTATACTTGGAAGAGTGCCAAGTACTGGAAAACGTCTTTACAGTGTTAATTTTCTGTGGCGTGTTTCTCAGTCAGTGTGATTAGTTAGTTTAGTTTTTAGGAAAAAAGAACAGTTGTGGAAGGTGATTAAGGAGCTTCATAACATCTGCCTGACTGCATTACTTTTACAAACAAAAACCTGAAATGTTAGGACTTCAAAACATCAAAAGTGTAGCCTGTAATGAAATTTCTGTGTATTTTATTTATAGGGACACAGACTGAAACACTTACTTTCTTTTCCAGGCAGTTAACTGCTACAGAGTACAGGATTTCACCTAAAATCTGTCTACTCAATAGAACATAATATTTACATTCTTTTACTGTACAAGCTACATTAACCGGGTATTTTATTATATTTTATTGACCTAATGTTTATACTGCTTCTTAAATGATCCTTCAGAGATTGCAGTGTGTGTAGTTTAGTAGTGTACATACTCTTACTCTAGTGGCAGCACAATATAGTGTTTGTTACTCATTATTGATGTATTGCCGTTTGGATTACTGACATAAGCCTACGATACTCAAATAAACATTCTGACATGGTTAACATTCTGTGGGTCATGTGATTATATGGTATTTATATGATTTTTTAAATCTAACAGCTTTACAAATGCTAATGCAGGCAGATCTTTCATCATAACAAAAGTTTTAGTTTTGTTATAATAAGTCACAAGGCCTATGTTGATTGCAGGGTGTAATGATTAGGAGTGCGGTGGGATGCAAAATTTAAATTTGATAAGATATATTGGTGCCTTAATACAATATGTTTTCAACACAGGGTAAATACGGATTGTCTGAATATGAGCCTTAGATTTTTAGACTTTCATTTTCTTAATTGAATAAAGTATTATAAAAATGCAGTAATTTTTTGGGTAATCCATTTAGGTTCTTACTTTATAACACACCAGGAATTGTATTATTTTATTGCTGCTGTTAGGTAGCTTCCATAGCTCTCTCTAGCTCTAGTTGTGTTTTTGAATCCTGCACTACTGAGCAGAATGTCATATTTACAGCTTTGAACTTACAGCATTGCCAAATTTTCTTACACAAGACCTTAAATATTTGGCGGGGTTTCCAGTTCTTGTTTTATGCTGAACAAAGACAATGAGGTTTTCGTCAAACTAACATCATTCAAAAACACTGCTTAGGAAAGCTTATGTAAGCATAAGCTCTATTTCATGATGAGACTTAAGATTTGCACACATACTCTTATTCTAATATTGACCTGTGAGCCTCATATCAAACAATAAGTAAGTAGCTGTACTACTTTATTACTAAATGTGTGCTCAAACAAAGATGTACATTCAAACATAAGGTACAGGTTATAAGCTTTCTAATTTTCGCTGTTGATGGTGAACTTATTTTAATTGTTGAACTGTATGCAGAGAAAAAGTAGTTCTAATGCTAATTATATACTATACTGGTATTATAATTTTTAAAATTCTACACAACAGAACAAAAGCAAGAAAAAGTTTTTATATAGTATTCAATAATATATTTTTCTTTAGACTTTCTATGAATTTGCTTCTCATATCATTGTATTGGGACATTTCTGTTTAATATTCATTATGAGCTCTCTTGACAGTAAAGCTGTGAATGACAGGTAGACTGTCAATTCAGTTCAATAAAATTTTTGGGCGCTGTATTCAATTTCATTTATTTACACCAATGTTCATTGTCTGCAGCCGCTATATTCCTCACAGGTTTTGAAATGTAAAAAAAAATTAATAATAATCAATTATTTTTCCTACCATTCTTCTGCACACTCCAGTCCAGTTTGTGCCAGTAATTCACTACCAGCCCATAAAATCAATAGAAGAGGAAACGTTGCGATATGCAAAACATTAATGTTTGGATAAGATGTGATGTATTTTTAAGCAATTCATTGGTAAATAAAGTGTTTCGTTAAAATTAAAAAAAAAGAACAAAAGCCTAAATAATTTTAAAAATGTGAATTGATTTTGAATTAAACATTCATTCATTGATTCAATTACTTGAATTGACCAACAAAAGATCATTTGAGTCCCACAGATCTTTCCAGCAGCACTAGAGATACAGAGCAGAAGTTTGCGGTGCATGCTTAATAGCTTAATACTTAATAGCCCTAAAAGTTAATCTAATCAGAAGTAAGTGCTATGGCAGATGTAACAAACACAAGGCTCATGTGATCTTATAAAGCAGTTTACCAAAAGTGGCTTATTGTACACTCATGCTCAACATTTACATATTCAGAATACACAACATGTACACAGTCATTCAGAGGCTGTACTGCTGTACAGTATATGAATTTTGAAATGCAGGTTATAATCGACATCTTGCCCTGCACCTGATGTACTGATGTGTTGTGTAACCAGAAAATCATTTCGATGGGATGATAAAATATACAAAATAAAATCATAATTGTTGTCCTGATGTGTACAATTAAATTAGTACGTGTGATGCAGTTGTCCATTTGAGGTGGATGTTAGATAGCCGTGGAAGTGGTGATGACACATTTGTTATGTAAGGCACAATCCTCCATCAAACAATCTTTCCATATTGATAATGTTATGATTTTAGTATATTTATGACACTGAAAAGAATAAAATACTGATAAAAAAAATTTCATACATTTTAATTTATTTTTCTTAATTTTTCTACAGTGTTTGGATATTGCAGTGTCAGTGTGTTGTCCTTAGAAAATAAATGTATGTAGATTTATGTATTTTATTTGTATTAATGCAGCTAAGCTAGAGAAATGAGAATACTATTATACACAGACATTGTATGTTTACATTTATGTTTTAATTAATATAAATTTACTGCACATCATAAAAAAAATTTGTACAGTATGTTCATGTTAAAGTCAGCAAACTTAACCACATTCATGCACA
The DNA here is from genome assembly GCA_011419295.1 of Clarias macrocephalus. Lineage (NCBI taxonomy): Eukaryota > Metazoa > Chordata > Actinopteri > Siluriformes > Clariidae > Clarias > Clarias macrocephalus. The sequence goes on along the minus strand of JAAGKR010002517.1, from coordinate 84,885 downwards.
TGCAAAAAAAGTTTATTTGTAAGGATGTAAATGATGGCTAGTATTATGGTTAATGCACGGTGGAATCTTGGCTTCTATCAAGCCTTTTGTCAAAGAATCCAAACGAAGGAAGGATTTGTGTCTTAAAATGTTAGTTAATAACTCCCATACCTCCCATCTGCCCGTTTGTTACTTTTAAGTTCTTTAAATATGTAGCATAACTGCATGTTTGCATACAGGGCCAGTTTTCCTGCATTTGCCATTTTGGGTGGTCTGTGTCTTATTGCAAAATATCCTTAAGGCATGTAGATAACTGTTGAATTTTCCATGCCACATAAATTAAGAAGGAGTAAAGAGGACTGTTTGAGAACTATAACAAAATCTTTTGAGGTAAATTTCCTGCCGAAAATTAACGTTTGATCACTCTACATATGTTATTGCATTCTGTTACTGTATTCATTGATGTTATAAAATGATACCAATGAAGAAAACTAATGCTGCACAATTGATTATATAATAATCAAAATAGCAATGTGGACCTGTGCAATTATTTAATTGCAACAGGCTTCATTTTTTGCATGTAATATACTGATAGACATGAATTTATGAGGAGTTTGTCAATATTTGTCAAGTATTTGTTTATTTATTTAAATACTCATGAGGTGATCAATAAATTAATTTAATCGCAATTTGCGGCAAAATAATTGCAGTTTATTTATTTATTTATTTTTGGTTAAATCAAATTGTGCAGCTCGAATGTAAGCCCTTTTGAGTGAATACTCTTGGCTGGTTAATCATTAGCATCTTTTTTCCAACAGATTTCTTCATGATTTTCTATTATTGTCATATTTTTGTTGTATCTAATGTCCAAAACATCTTTGCATTTTGTACTCTACTAACCAAAAACAAAAATGTTGCCTATTTTTAAACAAAATTATTTGGTGGCTGAAATTTTCCACCCTGTAAATGTTTTTCATGGTTTTTTTTTGTGGCTTATACTAGTTATCTGTCTGCTGTTCACCATAATAAATCATGCTAATCTTTGGGAAACAAGTGAAGGCATAGTAATCCACAGGTCCTCTCAGCTTATTGTGATCAAGGCGAATGTAGGTTAGCATGTTGGGACTGTCAGGATCCAGCATTGGGCACATTAGAGTGACGTTAAGTTCTGTAAATAGAAAATAGGTTTATTGGATACATTAATCCTGTATGCTGATGGATTACTTTACACCTACAATAAGAACAAATAAATATTCCAACATTTTGAAGTTTCTGGAAATTGATATTTAATCAATAAATATTTAGACTACAAAATTGTTGCTCGTTTGTTGACGTTTATGAAAAAAAGGAAATTTCCAACTATTCCAACGTTATGAGAATGAAACTTCTGGACTCTCAATTTTAGAAACCCTTTATAAATTTTCAGTGTGATTTATATACACTAGGCATTTTTGGCTGTACTGTACGTTTTGGATCCTCTTTTTTTTTTTTTTTTTTTTTTAACATCCATCTTCTTGTTAGACAGAAGTTATATTAGAACAAGATGCTCAAGGATGAAAAAAAAATAGAAAGAGATTTCTCACAAAAAATTCCTAGTTGATGGAATGCAAAAGATTATTGGCTGATCTTTTTTATTTTATTTTATTTCCAAATTGTTTTGATGATTAGTTGGATATTCTTTCCAGGTCCTAGACACTAAAAACAATTAAATGGTCATGTAAACAGTATTAAATTGCTCAAAAATTGTTTGCATACATTTGACTTATGTTTGACATACCTGTGAGGATGTTGTGGTTGAGATGGAGATGCTCTAATTTTTTAGGAACAAAAAAGGCTTGGGAGAGTTGGTTATAACCCAGGTTGAGTTCCATGAGTTGTGACAGGTTAAAAGCTTCGTAAGGAATTGTTTTAATTTTGTTGTGGGATACTCGAAGAGACATGATATTTGGGGTCTTCCTGAAATAGTCCTCAGGTATAGATGTGATGGAGTTGTTCTCCAGTGATAGCTGCAGCAAAGAGGCTGGGAGATTGGCGGGCATGGTCTTGAGCTTGTTATTACACATGTTGATATGCAGGAGGTTCTTAAAGCCAGACAGGACCTTTCCTTTAATACCCTCATCTGTAAGTCTGTTGCTACACAGGTCAAGCACTATAATATTTTTTAGGTCTTGTATAAGGTTGGGTGGTATCTTTGAGATTTTGTTGAAGCCCAGGTGAAGGATCTGAAGAGTTTGGGGTAAAGAGGGTGGAATTTCCACTAGATTGTTGTGCTCAAGGTGAAGCTTTGTGAGGTGTTGAAGTTTACTAAATGCCTCTTTCCCTACTTTTCTCAGGTTATTGTGGCTAAGGTTGATTTCTCTCAAAGATGTAGCATTGGTGAAAGATTTTGCTGTAATGGCGTTGATGATGTTGAACTGAACGTATAAATGACGAATGTGGCTAGGGACATCAGGTATTTCTTTAAGATCACGATGGTCACAGTACATTGCAAAGGGATTAAAATGGGGACAATAACATTCCTTGGCACATTCGTTTGGGGGAAAAACATAAGAGTCTGATTCTTCAGGCTCAACAATTGAAGGAATCTCTGGCAGTGATTTTTCTTCAGTTTCATACCCTGCATAACTGACTTGATAATCTTGACCCAACACTTTAATCAAAATGAGTGAAAATATTGACCATGTACTTGGGATACCCATTATTGGATTTGTTTTTCTCTATCTGTTTGGAAGAAAAATATGAACAAAAGATTAATGAGATTACTGAAATCCTTCTCACTTTCTTAATTGAATAGAATTGATCTACTATTTTGTGTTCCAAGCCTGGGAGCATTGTCACAGCTGTTTTTATTCTGTGGTTCTTGTCACTGAACTCAGTGACTCAAGTTGGTGCGTTTATTAATGCACAGAAGGTTCAGTTTAACTATAGTATAGAGAGTTTGGATGGAGATCATGCTTACTTGTTTAAGTAGTTTATATTCCTGATTGATCCTTTTGTAATGCAATGAGCTACAAATGTTTAACAGTTTCCAAAAGTACAATAATTGGAGTGTGATTAATTCCATAGTAAAAACTTCAACATTGATACCAATGATAGTTTATCTCTTTTTACTATATATGCAGTTATGAATTAAAATTTCACATGTTCAGTGGGTCTATGATGCCATTTACCCTGCATCTTATAGAAAATGGTTCAAAATTACAGTTTGTGGAAAAAGAGTGCTTGAGTTTTTGTCTCTTATACCCTCCATGTTTAATAATGCCTAATATACATTATACAACTAAAATCTTTGAGGAAATAGACTGTCAACACCCTGTTACATCAATACATTTCAAACACAAAGTTTATGTTTATGACTTTTTGTTAGATAACACACTAATGATATACTCATGATCTTGAAAATCTTTTTTAATTATTTTGTCCAGTTCATGGTTGTTGACTTTTGGTAAATAATCTAGGCTATAAACTTGCCCCTGATAAAACATTTTTTCAAGGCAATTTTTTTTTCTTTAAAAATATATATATGTACAAAATTACTATACATAACTAATTTGTTAGGCTTCTGTCCTATTTAATACTTATATATTAAATTAAGATTTATATTATTATATTAGGATATATTTATATTATTAAGTAACACCATAAATAGCTGTGGCTTGATTCTTCTATTTTTACTGATAAATGAACCTGTCAAACAGGGTTTTTTTTTTTTAAACAAAAAAAGCAAAACAAAAGGTTGTATCATACCTGTGCTCCTCCTGGGGGTGTTGTGCTGAAAACAAATATGGTAGAGAATCCTCTCAGCTTGGGCTATGTTACTTAAGGGAAATAAGAAATTTCCCTTAAAACAAGCCTCAATGTTTTTCACTTTCAAACAGCCCTGTATGTAGTAAAAAGAAATTAAGCACTGCCTCTTTACTGTCGAAATTATTCTGGAAGCATTGGGTTCCATCTGTTCAATGATCTCAGACAAGGGTTATCTGCTTTTTGAAATATCTTGAGTTGAGATGAGCCAAAGAGTAAAAGTAGTAAAAGTTTCAATATATTACAATCTATCAAAGTTGTGTCCAAGTGGCTTTGGTTTTATCCAACATAAAATGAATTAGTTGCGAGTAAATAGACTGTTCCCCCAAAGGAACACCTGGTGGTCTTGGGATTTGAAACCCATATAAATTTATTATCTAACTCAGAACCTTTAACCTTGAGCCACCACTGCCTTGTAGTTCAAACAGTAGTTCTATAACAGGTGGTTTTAATACTCTGCAGAAATTCCAGTCAGGTGATTGCTTTGATAATTTTCACAGCTAGTTTATAAAAAATTGTTATCTGTAAGTAACTGTCCAATAGCTTTAAACTACTAGTAAATAATCTTACTCTCCTTTAAACAGCATTATTTTCAACAACATTTTCTGTTAAAGCCAAGAAAACTATTATAATGCAAATTAAGAATAGGTCTTACTCATTTTAACCAAGAGGAAAATTAAAAAGTGTGATGTTTAAAAGTGTGCCTGCTACTATAAATGCTAGTTGTAGTGGTTGAAAAACTGCAAAAAAAGTTTTAGCTTATAGGCATTTTCAAATCAGTTGTCATAATTGTTATGTTGGTGCAATTACCAAGCCATGAGACTCATGCACCAAAAGAAAACAAATATGATAGTTGGGAGTCTTGGGACATACAGTATGTGCCTATTCCAAAACCACATCCATTGACCTGGAGTTGGTCCCCATTTTGATGCTGCTTCTTGTAGCTCCATCTTGGAATGTGGCTTGGAATATTTGTGGATTTTAACCTCCTGACACTGGTTTGGGCCCTTTAGTGTTGATAAAGGTAAATATTAATGTTATGGCATGCAGATACATTTTAGACATGTGTGTGCTTTCAACTTTGTGACAACAGCCTTGGCAGGGCCCATATAGTGTATCTGGTAACCTTTTGGGTTTAACTGGAGCATCACCCTCTCTGAGTTCTCCTTGTTGGGCATTAGTCTCTGACCTCATTAATCTTCTTGTGGCCATGCTCCAAAAGCCTTCCCAGAGCAATGGAGATTATTATAACTGAAAAGAACTACTAAAATTGGAATAGGATTAAAAAAAAAAGACCTCATATGGTTATGGACAGTGTGTCTACAAACTTTTGGAAATATAGTTAGTCAAGTGGTTATTTTAATCCTCACTTGTTTTTAATTGACAGACCTTAGGTAAGGTTTGTATTTATTGCTAACAAAGAAAAGAAAATTACAGTTCTCCTGATGTTTCCTGAATTTGTCTGTTCAAGACTTTTATTGATTGCAAATTTGTCCCATAAAAGTATATTAAACGGAATAAGCCTCAGAAAACACAGACCTCAAGATGATTTAACAAGCAACTTTATCCAGTACTACAGTCTAACTGTGAATGATACCATGCCTATTCTGTATTTTTCCATCTACAGTATGAGGACTTTCCACTTCTGTAACCATTCTCCCCACTGTGTGTGAAAGTATCATACTATAGACTTCTCTTTCAGGCCTTTACAGCTTCCTATTAGTTATGTAAGAGTAAACTACATTTAATTGATAACTTGACTCAGCTAATTAAACACAGTCAGACTTGCTAAAGTCAACCCTGCTAAATTGAAATCTGACTCATGAAACATACCATCAGAGTGAAATAATTACCAGATTTCTACAAGCACACAATGCCATGATCAAAGCAAATTCCAGAGGAGGAAAAAAATGTTGAAGTACATCAGTCTGGAAATGTTTACAAGGATATTTTCAAGTTTGGGGACTCCACCAAACCACAGTAAAAGCCATTATCTCCAAATGATGAACACTTCTAACAGTGATGAACCTTCCCAGGAATGGAGAGACTGCCAGAATTTCAAAACGTTCAGCAACAGGGAACCCTTCCTTAAAAATCCCACAAGTATGTGCAAAGATGTAGACATCCTTCGCTTATGCTGATGTCTATATTAATTTTAATAAAAATGGGAAAAAAAAGTACCAGTAATTTTTTTTTTTTTTGACCAACCCCATTTTGAAATCAGTGTTAACCAAAGTAATATTTAAATCTGTCTTCATATTTGCCACAAAGCACCTGGAAGACATTTAGGATATCATATGGACAGATTAATCAAAAGTGGATACATTGGGTTTCGTTTTCAGCAAATGTTTTGTAGCCATTTTTGTAAGGAACCATGAACTACTGTATAACAGAAAATTTTTCATCAGAAGATTCTGGTAGGCAGAATGTGAGCTGACAGTGAAGCAGAATTGGATTAGGGTGCAATACTGTAATGATCCAAAGGACAAAATTTAAATTTGAATAGTTTAAGTAAATTTTAGATTGGCCCTGTCAAAGTCGTGACTTGGACCTAATAGAAGTTGTGGTTGGACCACAAATGAGCAGTTCATGCTAAAACACCTAACATGCTGTAGGAATTATGACCGTCTCTAACAGTAACTTCATGCAACCATTGCCAACATATCAACACTAAGGCTTCTGCAATGGTTCATGATTTTGAAAAATACAGAGCAAGAAATCTTAGACCACTACTCAGCATAGAATGTCTCCAAATCCCCTAGAGCGCACAATCCCCTCTTGGTGACTTTTTTAGCCCTTTAGTAGAGGTTTTGGTCATCAGGAGACTAGTGTGCTATGTCAAAAGCTTGATTCTGTGATCATTAAATCATTTAATGTGGTTTTAGATTTATTACTTGGATCATTGCTTGGCTGATGCATGCAACCATGACCCGATTGTAGTTTCTTGGTAGAGAAATCCAGATTTTCATTTAAAACTTCCTGATACTTGAATCCATAATGCCATATAACAAGGTTCTGAAAGTCAAAAGATAAAAGCATAAACAGTCAAATAACATCACACATTCTCTGAGTAACTAAACTGTGAGGATGAAGATGTTTTATGTATAACCATCCTTCTTTTCATGCCAAACCCACCTTGCGTGTGTGTTGCCAAAACTCCAGATTTGCGTCTCACAAACTCCAGGTGCTTACATGATGTTGAATGAAATAAAGACTTTCTTCTGGCTTGCCTTTCAAATAGATTGTTGACATGAAGGTAGCATTAAGTTATAGGCATCAAATTATTGACTTGAGGCTGCAAAATGCTGCCATTTTCTGCAAGTTTAATCTTTAATTGTCCTCATCACATGCATGGAGCCTGTTTAAATTCCTGAAATATATTTTTAATTTAAATTTTTTTAGACAAAGCTGTTTTTAATTGTTAGATGTTGTACTGTATGTCCTTACAGTCTAACTGGTGAACAGAATCTTTTAATTTCTGAATTTTCTGAAACTTCTCATTTTAGATATACAGTACCAGTCAAAAGTTTGGACACCCTTTTTAATTCATTGTTTTTGTTTAGTGATTTATTTTCGACATTCTAAGAAGATTTTAAAACTATGAAATAACACCTTTGGAGTTATGTAATTAAGTAACAACAACAACAACAACAGTCAGGTGTTATTATAAGACACAAAGACTATGTTTTAGAATAGTTCTTTCAACACAATATTGTCAAGTGCATTTTCCAAAACCCCATCAAGCACCATGATGAAACTGACCCTCATTGAAGACCATCCCACGAAAAGCAAAACCTACCTCTGCTGCAGAGGAGAAGTTAATTTAGAGTTACCAGCCTCAAAAATTACCAATTAACAGCACCACAGATTAGAGCTGTTATGAAGGCTTTACAGAGCATACTGTAAGTAGCAGACACATCTCAATATCAGTTGTTTAAAGGAGATTATTGCATATTTTGGATGCCTTTCCATTGTTATATGAAGTAGAAGAAAATAAAAATTAGGAATGACCATAGAATTAGAAGGTATGGCCAAGGTTTTAACTGGTTCTGTACATACAGTGCATCCAGACAGTATTTACAGCGCTTCACTTTTTCCACATTTTGCCATGTTACAGCTTTATTTCAAAATGGATTCAATTTATTTATTTATTTTTTCAAAATTCTACAAACAATACCCCATAATGACAATGATGAAAGAAGTTTATTTTAAAATCTTTACAAATTAATTTAAAATAAAAAATTTATATGTACATACTGTAAGTATTCACAGCCGTTGCTATAACACTAAAGAAAATTATGCTCAGGTGCATCCTGTTTCCACTGATCATCCTTGAGATGTTTCTACAACTTGATTGGAGTCCACTTGTGGTAAAAAATTAAGTTAATTGAACATTATTTGGAAACACTCACAAAGACTATGGCCCTCCTTCCCCGATCGCTCACTTTGGCCAGACGGCCCGTTCTAGGAAGAGTCTTGGTGGTTCCTAACTTCCTCCATTTATGGATGATGAAAGCCACTGTGCTCACCTGGACCTTCAATGCTGCAGACATTTTTCTGCACCCTTCCCCAGACCTGTGCCTTGCACTTCATGTTTTGGTTTGTCCTCTGACATCCACTGTTAACTGTGAGTTACAATATATATACAGGTGTGTGTCTTTTGTAATAATGTCCAGTTGACTTTACCACAGGTGGACTCCAGTCCAGTTGTAGAAATATCTCAAGGATGATCAGTGGAAAGAGCATGCACCTGAGCTCAATTTTGAATGTCATGGCAAATGTGATTTAAAAAAAAATTATGTTTAATAAATTTGCTTTCAAACAAACTACTTTCACGTTGTCATTAAAGGGTATTGTTTGTAGAATTTTGAGAAAAATAATGAATTTAATCCATTTTGAAATAAGACACAGCAAAATGTGGAAAAAGTGATGTGCTGTGAATACTTTCCGGGTGCACTATATAACAAGCAGTTGCATGGCCAGGTGTGGCCTGTTCCCTCAATGCTCAATGACTAATTAAGCAGATAAAAGGCATGGAGGTGGTTCTGAATGGTACATTTACATTTAGTGGCTGGTCCCTTGACCATGAGGTGAAGGTTGCCATCATTAGGGGAAAAAAAAGACTAGTGAGACAGGAGTGGCCAAAAAAAAACTGTGGAACTTTTTTTAAAAAGAAAATAAAGTGGAAGAAATTCAGAATTCTATTCATGTTGAAGAAGAACCTTTTCACAACATCTAGCCAAGTCAAGAACAACGAAGTCAAGGACATCTTGGTGAGGTAGGCACGTCATTGACTAAGCATATAGTCAAGACACTGATTTATGAAGTAAATACAGACATTACACGAGTGCAAACCAAGGGTACCCCTCAAGACCAGAAAGACCAGACTAGACTTTCCCAGTCTGAGTTTTTAGACTGCTAAAACCAAAATTAAGTTGAAAAGTATGGAGAACGAAAGGAACAGCTTATGATCCAAAGCATACCACATCAACTTTCCAACGTGGTGGAGGCAGTGTCATGGCATAAGCATGTACAGTACAGTTGCCAATGGAACCAGGTCACAGGTGTTTCTTGATGACCTGACTCAAGACTGTTGATAAAAGTATCAGGATGAATTCTGAAGTGTACAGTATAAGGGCTATCTTCTCTGCTCAGATTCAGCCAGCTTTGCAAAATTGATAGGACGTTGCATATTGTAGATGGATAATGTGCAAAAACATTGTGAAAAGCACAATGAAACTCTGAAAACTACCCAAGTAATTGGAGATTCTTCATTGACGAAGTCAGTCACCTGCGTTCAACCCAACAGAGCAAGCTTTTCACATATTGAAGACAAGACTGAAAGCAGAAAAAAATAAAACGAGCAGCAGCTGAAGGCAGCTGATGTAAAGGCCTGGCAAAGCATCTTGAGTGAGGAAACAGCATTTTGTCATGTCTGTGCTTTCCAAACTTCAGGAGGTCATTGACTGCAAAGTATATTCATCCAAGTATTAAAGGCAACCCTTATGTTTGTAATTTACTTAGTTAGTTCCCTTATTTGTGTGTGTATATGAAAATGTCTGTAAAGCAGAAAGTCTTGACTTTGCTCACATCTTCAGTGTTTCATTTCAAATGTAGTGGTGTACAGAGGCCAAATGCCAAAAACTCATCTTTTTTTCCAAAATTTATGGATCTGACCAGATGATAATGGCTAATCCAAAACGGATAGCCTATCCAAAACGTGTTTGTGGAAAAGCTTGTTTTCCTGTGTATCTTGAGGCCATCACTTCTTGGCTATTGCAACATATATTAGGACTTTCTAAATGATGCATCATAAGCAGGGAAAGCAACCCTATCTATATCCCTACCAAATTAGGTAAATTATGATACATTGATTAATTTTAGATTAAGTTTCATAATACTCTGAATGACAGAATATCAGTATAATCTTCATTTTGTGGAAGGGAAGAGCATTCTAATGGCAAACAGAAAAATGTTAATTAAAACAAGCTGGTGAGAGTTTTATGTTTAAACAAGTACAGCGTTCACTTGAATCAAATGTCAGACTAAAATGAAATGTTTTATTTATTTAATTACATGCATTGATTTGCAAGAAGCTTTTTATAATATATCTTGTGTTTTGTAAATCTAGATTATACTTGCTGCTGTTAAGAGATTTGATTAAAAAAAAACATAAATATTTTTGACTGCTCTGTAGGTTAGAGGATAATTTGTTCCTAACTGAAAATTAAAAAGTGACCACTTATGCAATTTATGCTGAATTACTTTGTGTTTATTTAAGGATTTATCTTTCAGGTGTTTGTCAGCATGAGGAAACTTAAACAGTCCAAACCTGTTGTGTTGTGTTTTTTTTTTCTATCTCGTCTTCTTCTTCTTCTTTTTTTCCTTTTTCTCTGACGCTGGTATGTGAAACGTGGCAGCAGTGGCCCAGGCCAACCTGCAGATTTGTTCCATATGTTTCCTGAAGCAAAGTTTCTCTTGGTCTTTCTGTCAGCCTGTGATTCCTCCCCTCGTTCCCCCCTCCAACGCCTCTCCTTCATGTCTCTCTGTGCTCACAGAGCTGGCCAAATTGTGATGAGAAGAAAATTGATGCATTGAAAACACTTTTTCTCTAACAGTCTTAAATTGTCACATTCCCTAGTTGGAGAAAAAGCACTCTAGCTTTGGCAAGCAGACAATCACCAGTCAGTAATTTCGCATGTATTTTGTAAAAGAGTAGTAAAAATAATTTAATATTGAATGTTTATTTAAGAATTATTTAAGGCTTTGTGTGTTTTGCTTTTTTGTGCCATGTCTTTAAAATGCATCCTAGATAGATTTGGCTACCTATTTGGTCGTTTGCAAGGCTTAGGCTCTTTTAGGTATTTACAAGGATATTTGGCAGACCTTTAAAAAAAAAAAAAAAACACACACACACACACACTGGTGTCTTGTTTATTCTCGGCATATTTATGGCTGACATGTCTTTCATGTGGCTAAGACAAGAATTGAAAACAGGACATGGTATTCAAACTCATAAAATGTACACAGAAATATATTGAAATAAAATGTTGACTATTTTCTGTCAGTTTATGCATACCCATTTTGGTCTCATGTTGCTGAGTATACACACAAGTCTCTTCAGATCATGGTTCTAGGGGCGGTGCATAAAATCTGCTGTATTTCTTTGGCTAGCAAGATTTTTTTTAAAGACTGCAACATTTTTACAGTTCTATGTTAGAACATTTATTTTCCTCAAACTTGTACCATATAGTCAATAACTCAGGCACAGAAAACAATTGCTGATATTTGAGTTATATGCAGGACTGAAACCATTTGTGCAGCTTTCTGTGTCATCATGAGCATGTCTTTGTTGTCTAAATCAGTGGTTCTCAAGCCTGGTCCTGAAGGATCCCCTGTACTGCACATTTTAGTGTGTGCTCTATCACATCCACTTCAATTCAGAAAAATCTGCTATTAATTTAGTTAAATCTGGTGTGCTGGAAGTTGTGAAAATGATGGACATCTAAAACAATAGACCGGGTATACCCACTGCTCCCATTGGCTGGCTTGGTGACGTCATTACATCATATTGGTTGTTGCTAGACGCTGAGAGAAATGCTGTGTGCTAAGTTTTCTGTGTCATGTTCTCTATATACCAGCTAAGGTTGTGTATTCTCATACATATTTAATTAATATTGTCATTCAATTCTATGACGAACAGCAATAGTTAAAATGAATCTATTTGGACTGGATAAAACAATGAGTAAATTGATACCAAAGTACAGTAATAAATAACAATTGTAATTGATTGCTGCATAAACTATGGTCAATACGATCACTGTATAATCACCATGTAACTCAACCTTAAGTACAAAGCAATATTGCACTCCTCAATCATTACTAGTTAAAGTTAAATTCAGCAATAGACTTTTTTCAACTTTTTTTTTTCATGGACATAGAAATAGTCCCGAGAGCCTGTAACTATGTGGTTGGTCAATAAAAAAAATAAATATATAAACATTCGTACATACAGTACAGACCAAAAGTTTGGACACACCTTCTCATTCAAAGAGTTTTCTTTATTGTGTTCTTTAGCCCAAATAAGTCTCTTCTGCTTGTTGCCTGTCCTTAGCAGTGGTTTCCTAGCAGATATTCTACCATGAAGGCCTGATTCACACAGTCTCCTCTTAACAGTTGTTCTAGAGATGTGTCTGCTCTTCTCTTTGAATGAGAAGGTGTGTCCAAACTTTTGGTCTGTACTCTATGTACAATTGCAAGGCGGGAACAGTCTTTTTTTTTTTTTTATATCTCTTTTTTTATTCTTGTTTTATTTTTTACAGGTGCTTATGGAAATAATGGAAATAGTAAACAAATGTCAATGGGAACTCTTCTTGCCTTCCACTTCTTGATTTTTAAAAGTTATTTGCTTGGGATATATGTGATTATCTGTCAAGAAATATGCCAACCACATTCTTTAGTTGTTCTTTAGTTGTTTGCCATAACAATTTCCATATTTTGTTCTTGAGTAAATACCACTAATTATTACTTATCACAACAACTCGTATAGCGTCTAAGTTGACACTGGACGTAGCGGGTATGTCTCATCAATCCTTTTAAATGTCTGGTGAAAACACTCACCGGTGTACAGGGTGGGGGGTGCTCCAGGACCAAGCTTAACAACCACTGGTCTAAATAACAGGCAACCAGTGTAGCTTACAGTAAATAACACTGGGAAAATGTTGTCTGACTTTTCCCTGGTTAAGACACAGGCTTCCGGATTATGAACTAGATAAAGCCTGTTTAAGGAGGCATCACAGCACTGAGAAAAATAATCCAGTGTAGGCTTTTTAAAGTGATGTTGTTTTCTCACCATCAGCAAATTTCATGTGTTGTGTTAACAGCATCAAAAGACAAAGTAATAGGGGCCAAAACAGACCATTTTGGATATTTATTGCATATTTACAAACATATGGCCTTCAAAACGTTTGCGCAAATCACGTTTTATTGTGGCCAAGAGTCACAATCACCGTACTGTGATTGAAGTCTTTCGTTTATTGTCAGATTTACACCTGCATTGGACCTTCAAGTCCCAGTTTGACTTGAACACCCCTCTTCTTTAACACAGACAAAAACTTGTCTGTCTAACCTGAACACAGTTGTGATTTCAAGCATATTACTTATCAGTGTTAGAGTAAGTGTTAAAACGTCAGTGATCAATAGTGTCAAATACTGCACTCAAGTCCAACAACTAAGACAGAAACATTGTCAAAGCAAGCACTAGATCATTGATTTTAGCCAAAGTTGTTTTTGTTCTTTGGATGCTCCTTCACAGGTCAAACTTTGAGCAAATAAAATATATACCTGTTAATTGTAAACATGTTGCTTTATTTACTGTATATATATTTCCCAGCTGTAGCATGACAAAATTAGTGTTACACCAGCAACAAGCGACCATTCAGTTTATTTGTACATGGATGACAGACTCAAGATTTCAGCAGCAGTGATGATGAGGCAGAGTATGATAGATAAAGTGACAAATCCAAATGGTTGGCTTAAAAGATTTCTCAAATCAACCCTGTGGTTTATTCGGTTCCTGTTTCAACCTCTGTACCAAACTGTTTTTGAAAATAGCATTTTTCTGGAAATGTTAATCCACAGTTACGTTAGTTTTTACTGATTATTTAGCGGAAAAAATATATACTGTATTACTAGCTAAAGCATATGTAAAGGACACTTTGCTAAGCAAAAAAGCATGTGCAGATAAACTTGGTTTATGGTATGAGTCAGTTATGATTCATTCATTCATTTTTTATATTTCTTAACTGGTACAGGGTTGCGGGGGGGGCAGGGGGCCAGGAGCCTACCCCAGGAGACTTATGGCACGAGACAGGGTAAATAGGCCAAATAACCTAATCTCCATGTCTTTGGACTGTGGGAGAAACCGGAGTACCCGCTAACCACTATGCCACCATGCCACCTACTGTACGAATCCTACTTCACAATACTTTTTGGCCTGGTTTTTATTAGAGCGGGAAAGTTAGTACCATATAGAGATATAGCGATTTTTGTTTGGCTGTGATCAGGATGCAGAGGGCAGAGTGAAAATACAATACGAGGGAGATTAAGCGAGTGACTATATAATTCGTGCAAAAAAATACAAATAAACTTTTTATTTTGCTTAGGAATGGGATCAAATACAACACCATACAGTGGCAGGAGAGAAAATCTTTCACTACAGTAGATAAACTATGTAGTTAATGCACATGAATTAACCAAATTGATCAAGGATTAACTAGTGCCTCTGCCTGTAAACAAATTGTGTAACAACTAATAAGCTTTCTGCTGTTGATTTAGAAATTTTCATCCATTCTTCCTTGCAGTCTTTCTAGTTCTGATATATTTGTGCATGCAAAACATGTCAAAGATCTACCCGGATATTTTAAATTATGTTCAAGTCAGAGGACTGAGGGCTATTCCAAAGTGTTCAAAGTATTTTATGGTGGATTTTGGGGTATGTTTGCTCTGTTGTAAAAAAAAATAAAAATAAAAATATCATTTTTAGTTTCTTAACTTTCATATTTAGTTGCAGAATTTGCTGACTGTTACTGTAATTCATTGTTTCTCTGTGCCACTGACTACCACACTTTCTCAATTTTTTTTAGTAGATTCATGACTGCATAAACTTTGGTGAAGATTTTCTATCAAATGTTATTCTCCAACCATGTTTTGGTAGTCTTTGCTGATTGTGGCCAACATACAGTATGAGCAGTTCTATTTTTTGTTATCCAGATCTTCCCTTCACCAACAGGTTTCTGCCACTTCCTAATGACATTTTGCCCAGTGGAAGTCAAAATGTGAACCACAAGTGATTCAATGTGATGTTTGTGTGAACCACAAGTAATTTGATATCTTTTTAAGTTGTTTTTTCCACTGGTTACTTAGGCATCAGTTTCATTCATTTTCACATACTCTGTCATTAGTTTGGAGGAACTCACGCTCGATTAATGCAAGCAAAAAAACAACAACTCACTGTCCGAGAACTTATTATGTTCTGGAATTGTCATCAGCTGACAAATTTTAATGAAAGTTGCTGATATAATAAGTAGTTGCAACCAGTCAGTTCATGCCTCACAACTTAATTAGGTTCTAATACTTTACAACTGGAAGGGTCTCTAAACTTTACTTTTCACCACTGCAATGACAAAAATGTCATTTCTGTTGCTGGAGACGGAAAGTTTAGGGACTTAATGACCGCATTAACATCTGCAGAAATACAGTATTGGCTTCAAGTCAGCGCAATTATTATTTATTGAATAATTCAGGTAAATGATTTAACTTGAATAAGGTTACTGTTGTTTTTGTTATAAAATATACTTTAAGTTTTAATCTTTCTAAGCCAGATTTGCGTAGCACACAATTATTACATCTACGCTGATGTTTTAGTGTTTCAGGTATTAGGTTTTATTAATGGGCTTCAAAGAGCTAAAATTTAATTTTTTCTTTATTATTATTATTTTTTAGAGTATGCAACCAAGCATGCATGTTGAAGACATTCTGATAAACTAACATCTCTATGAAGTTCTGCTCAGATCGCACATCTGGTAAAGCGCTTGTTCTTGCCTAATGCTGGGATTCATTTTCAGCAGCAGTTGGCTCATATGTAAAATGTTAAATGCACAATAATTGTACTGTTAACCATTTCGCATGAATTTCAATTCTATAATGAAATAAGCTGTGCAATAATTATATCATATGCCAAAGTATAAGAAATTTGAACTTGATTGAATAAATAAAAGAAGAAACACAACAACAAAATGATGACAAGAGTAACTTTGACTGAATGGCACTTCTTAAAAACTGTAAATTATTTGTCTCAAACTGGAGAACATTCACATAGCATGTTTTGATTTAGTTTGAAGATTTAGTTTGGCTGTGCCCATTTGACTTAAAATAAATGTAAAGTATAACTGTTATCAGAAGCATGCCTCACCGATATTTAACAAATGTTAATCATAGTTGGATTAAAATATATTTAATATGGTTTGTTTTTTATTAAGGCCACATTAATACTGCAGTATTACAAAATAGAATATTACCTTCAATTATTATTGAATCATTCAGGGAAATTTTTAGGTTCTGTCCTCAGGCCAGTGAACAAAGGTGAAGCAGAAGCTCCATCTGCTGGTAAAATTTAAATCACAGCTAATCTTAACAGCTAATTTTAACCTTTCACAGAACAATTTACATTTTAAACCCAGCAGTACAGTTTGGGTTCTGATCCAAAAGAAACACAGATTTAAAGTTCTTACAGTTTTGCTCCCCATATTACAAAGTAGCATCAGATGTGCCACAGTGGTCTATAAGGCATAAAAGTAAATGTGTGTGTGGTTCACTTTAAAAGGTGAAATATGCATGTTAATTGTTAAGTTTTACATATAAGAAAACTTGCTGCCTCACAATTCCTGCTTGATTTTGGAAACTGTTTGTGTAGAATTACGCATGTTCCCCCATGGCTAATTAGTTTCTTCTAGAGATGATGATGATTGTGTGTGTGTGTGTGTGTGTGTGTGTGTGTGTGTGTGTGTATGTGGCAATTCATGTATTGCAACACTGACTCCAAAATAGTAAAAAAAAATAATATATATATATATATATATATATATATATATATATATATATATATACATACAGAATATATATAATTTATATATGATTGTACTTGAGGTGCCATCCCTCCGTACCCCTGCAGGTGGCACTTTTTAAACTATTCACATATTGGCAGTCAGCACAGTGTCCTTTGTGGGAGGAGTGAAATACTGTATTTGCTAAGTATGTTTTGGTATTGTGTCAGAATATGTTTTTTTTTAATATACAGTATATAATATCAGGATATTTATAAAGGGTCTATTCCCATCTCATCACCAGAAGACAACTGAATGAAAGAATTTGAAGGCACGTCCGGAGCACTTGTGTGTTTAACTCATTTCTAATTCTTACAGTACAGTGGAACGTTGGATTTTGAGTAACTTGGTCTGCGAGCGTTTTTCAGGATGAGCAAATTTTTTAAATAAATTTTAACTTGATAAACGAGCGAAGCCTTACCATACGAGTAGTTCGCATGCACTTTGTCTTCCGAGGGTCACACGATCACATCTGAGCTAATGGTTCTTCTCTCTCGTGTGCTGCGGGATTGTGGGTAATCGTCTCCCATTCTCAGTCTCGGTGCGCGTGCATCACTCGTACGCTCAACATCCATCCACGAGTGTACTGTTTATTAGAACATTGTGACCACATGTGTGTGTAAAGCAAAAGCAAGTGTCATTAGAAAGTTTCTTTGTTAAAAATCCAGAGTCTCTCTGTCAAAAAGCAGTGATTTCTAGTGTGTGGGTCCTCTTTTTTCTTACTTCAGCTTCACACACACAAACATGCTAACAGAAACACTGCTCTGTTCATCTTGATATATGAGTGCATTGATACACAAGCACGCATCAAAAACTAATTATGCTCACAATCCCATTTTTAACTGTACTTATAATTGTACTTATAATGTAATTCTATGTAATTTATCTGGATAAAGGTTGTTTTCTATTTCTTATAGAGGAGTATTAATTGCTGCCTACAAAACACTCTAAGGGCCTGCCAGTGTGGTCCTGTAGTTCTCAATCACTTCTCTCCTTTCCTATTTAACAACATGTTGTAGGATTAACCCCTGTATAATCAGCTGTGTGGCTATAAGATCAGCTCAGTAGTGTTATAACGTTTCCTAAATATATGACAAAATATCTTTAATATGTTTCTTCTTTCTTTATGGCTTAGGCCATTGCTTGCAAGTATGTACATGTTGGTGTGCACTCATGACTGTGTTCATATATTCACTCTTGAAAACCATGGTGATGTTGCCCTCATTAATACTTAATTAACTGTTTGATTATGATTTTATAAACATGAAATATGGTTGTAAAGAATAAGATAGAATAGCAAGCAATTTTTTACCACACTCTTGGTCTGCTAAGGATAGCCTCTGAACCTACCGTGAACATGAAAGTGGGAGAGGGAGTATTGCTATAATCAAAAAGCCCAGCTGGAAAGTAGGCTTTAAAAGGCCATAAAGATGAGGGTAAGTGAGACCTGGCAGTAATGCAACTTACTGGATACCAACCACCGTAAGAATATGAAAATGAAGATGAAGCAGCCCAGACTTTTTATAGGAATGCATTACACTTGGCATGGGCTTCTGAGTTATGGCATCTATACTATAAATGATAGAACATTCATTATTTATTATGAATTATTCATTATTTATTGTGCACTCAAAATGACTCAAAATAATCATTCTTGTTTCTAGTGATGGTCATGTAGTGTACAAATTTCTAAACAATTGCATTTGAGACATACCATTAATTTACTTGTTTTACTTAACTTTAAAAAAAAATTGGACAAATAAATCAGGATTTATCTGACTTTAAGTACAGCTAGTGGCACAAATGACATTTGTTTTACCAATTTTAATTCACAAAAAAAAAAACGTTTTTTTTCTTCTACACAATTTAATAAAGGTTTGACATAATTGTGGCATAATCTACAATGTGTCTCGAGTAATTTATGCTCATTTAGCATAATGTTAGTGAAACAATGAAAGGTTTACTAACAATGTCTTTGATTATACAGATAAAAAAAATTATTTTAGTTCAGCAATACCACTGATAACCAACAGCATAAAGTTATAAACAGATCATAACAATGATTGCACCCAATGTTCCTACTCTATCATCTGTGGTTTTTAATAACCAGATTAAATAGTTTCCAGAAAAATTATAAAAAATAATAATAAACATGCCTGGTGAATATTTTGTTAGAGAATTATCTTCACATGGTGTTTTTCAAGTAAAATGCTGTTTCATCAGCAGATATGGATGTCCGGTGCAACCTGACTGAGGGATTAACATCCCAATCATTAACTGAAAGATAATCAAATATATGTTGAGGTGCTGCCCTCCAGTGGAGCCCTGAACTCACTTTCTTCTTAAATTAGCAATTTGCAGAGATCTCGGCCCAGAGGCACAGCGAAAAGTGGCCGGTTGGATCTGCCAGTATTTCACCGGATTGGCAAATAGGCTGATTCCTGAGTAGAGACCCTTCTTTAGCTTGCTTCTTGTTGGGCAGAAGTCATTCACTCCGATACTGGAAATGCTATTAGCATGGAGGTACACCACCTAGTGGCACATGTTAAACAGAGATGATATGTCTGGTGGTTGAGTAATTGTTCATCAGTTGTTACTTAAAAATATCACTATCCACAGATCTTTAACTGTGTCCTGTTTTTGTCTTCTGCTCATGTAGTCTTTCCACATCATGTTTGGGTGTTTTGTTACTGTTGCTTTCCTGTCAGTTCAAACCAGTCTGGTTAGTCAAGGTATTTCTGCCTGCATGATTGCTGTTGACTCTCTTGGTTTCACATCATTATGTATAAATTCTAAGACTTTTGTACATGACAATCCCAGGAAATCCCAGGAAAATTCTCAAATCATCTTGATCTTATTTTTAATATAATTGATATTAATTGTAGCACTGTCGCCTTGCACCTTAAGGATCAGGGTTAAATTCCCGGCCAGGTTCGATTCCTGTCTCTGTGTGCGTGGAGTTTGCACATTCTCTCTGTGCTTGGTGGGTTTCCTCCAGGTACACCGGTTTCTACCCACAGACCAGAGACCTGTAGGTTAGGTTAATTGGTGTTCCCAAATTGCCCCTAGTGTGTGTGTGTGTGTGTGTGTGTGTGTATCTGTGTGTGCCCTGCGATGGATTGGCACCCTGTCCAGGATGTACCCAGCCTCGTGCCCTAAGTCTCCTGGGATAGGCTCCAAGCCCCTCGCAACCCTGAATACAGAATTAAGCTGTATAGACGATGAGTGAGAGCGATTGATATTGATTGTGTGTGAGACACTGGGTATATTTATATTACAAGCAACATTGTTCCATTTCAATATTTTGGTCAGATTGGATTTTGGTCAAATGTCATGATGGCACACATTAATGATTATAAGTGGTTTTTATCTGACTCAAATGTGGACGAGTCCTCTGAAATGGCACGTATGTTCACATTGACATGTCTTTGCTCACATCATCTTAGTCAAAGCATGTCATATTTGTGGGACCGATCAGATCCAATCTTAAATGTGAATGTACACATTGTCTTGCAATTAAATGCAAAATTTACTCTATTTTACAAAGTTATCTTTGCTTACCTGTAAATACTTAAGCGTGTTCAAGCCTGGAGGAGTGTTTTTCAGCCTGTTGTTATCCAAATGAATTTCTCTGATTTTGGGAATATAAGCTAAGCTCCCATTCTCCACAAATTTGATCTGGTTGAAACCTAACCCCAACCTGCAGTACACAGACACCAAAAATAATATCTTTATAAAAGTATTTTGCTATCGCCGAGAAAATGCTTATGACTCTAACATTGAGTGTTTACCTCAACAAGTTTTTGTATCGAATCAAGTCTTCCACCTCAACTTTAATAATTTTGTTATAGTCCAGGTGAAGCTCAGTGAGAGAAGAGGGCAGATCTGTGAACATAAAGTGTAATAAGTAGCTCTTCTTATTATATATTATTAATGAGAACAGATTATTTTTCTTGTATAAATAAGTCAGATTCTCCTTTTGAAGAATTTAATAGTTATCAAAAGATTGTTTAAACTGTTTCCTAAATAGCATTTGTGTCCAGATATTGTTGTAAATAAAAGTCAGCAATTTTAGAACATGGCAAATGCATAAAAGGTATATAATCAAAATCATGTAACCGTTTTACCTTTTGGTACTGCTGTGAGCCTTGCTTCTGCAATTCTCAGGTAAAGGGTTGCCATATCATTAAATGCTCCGAGTTCAATCCCACTGTTGGCAATAGGATTAGCGCTCATTTCTGAGGGAGTAAAGAGATTCTGAACATTTAACACATTACACATACTGTATATGAAGCTGCAATTATAGTACATGCACATGCAAAGGTCTCATTTTACTTCTTTAACAAGTTTTAAATAGGTCTCATAGCTCCCCCAAAGTGTGTCTGCTAATGTTCCAGCTGAAGTACACCTCAGATAATGCATTTGTAACTACAAAATCCATTTCACACATCTTCCAAATATTCCGTGCTAGGAAATCTTTTCAGAATGAGTAAACTGGTTGGTCTCGGAGAACAAAATTTAGAATCACAGCATATATAAATTACTGATATTTAGACTGTTTGAGGACTGTTATAATTAATTAACACAGATAGCTCAAATTTCCCAGTCAGATTTACAACTAGACTACATTTTCTACTAGCATCACATTTCAAACTCACTCATCTTCTATACCGCTTAATCCTGTATTCAGGGGCATGGGGGGCCTGGAGCCTATCCCAGGAGACTTGGGGCACAAGGCAGGGTACACCCTGGACAGGGTGCCAATCCATTGCAGGGCACACACACATATACATACTCACACACACTACGGCCAATTTGGGAACGCCAATTAACCTAACCTACATGTCTTTGGAATGTGGGAGGAGCCCGGAGGAAACCCACCAAGAACGCGGAGAACATGCAAACTCCATGTACACACAGACGGGAATTGACCCTATGCCGAGAATCGAACCCGGATCCTGGAGGTGCAAGGCGACAGTGCTAACCACTACACCACTGTGCCTGCTTAGAGACAATGACCAAAAATGAAAAATTGAATTTAATTGTTTTTTAAACCTATTAATCATATGTGCTAAATGTACTTCAAATAAGCACCGGTGTGTGCAGCATGGTTAAAAAATGCATTGCTTTACTCCCTCACACCTCAAAGGTCCCTGGTTCAGTTCTGTGTGGGTGGAGTTTTCTCATGTTCTTCCTGCCTCTGCATGGTGGTTTTATGTTACTTTTGCTTTGCACCAGCTATGTCTAGGTGAACTTTTACCTTGTGAACCTTGTGAGCCAAGAAAAAAAATTGTCTCTTTGGTCAGTAAAACAAAAGAAGAAAAATTACTTCTTTCTTAAGTAATTTGAACAATTTAACTAAATTTACAGATTTCCCCCACAACCAGTATGTTATGTAACACTTGAATAGTGTTAAAAGTGCTGTATACTGTGCATTTTCTTGCATGTCATATTTCTATCATTTCTGATGATGAAAAAGCATACCTAGAACATGCAAGGATTGCAGCCCTTTGAATGCATTCTTGTGGATTTTGCTGATCTTGTTGTCATGGATTCTTAGCTCCAAGATGTTTTTTGGCAAATTTTCAGGTATTTGTGTCAACAGATTGTAGGACAAGTAGAGTAGTCGAAGTTTCCCCATGTTTTGGAAAGCTTTTGGATGAATCTTTGAAATCTGGTTATTCACCAGAAACAAGGCCTGTAGTAATGAATGCAAAAAATATGCATGACTTATGATTACATAACTGATACATTTTTAGTATTAAAACACAGGAGCTTATGTGTTAGTGTTTACTTAATACATTTGGCATGTTCTTAAAGAATGTTCTAGTGTCTTGATCACCCCTAAACTCATACATTAAGAGAATATCATGTCACACTTAGTAATAGTAAACATGAACATCAGTCATTTCTCTTACATAGAGATTACTCATTTTTTTAAAGTCATTCTCCTTGATTTCAGTGATATCATTGTTTTGAAGATCGATCATTAGTGTGTCTTCCGGAATATCCCGTGGCACGGATGTCAAACCTATTAAAAACATAAACACGAGTGATTACGTCATCATACTAATTAAGAACTCCCTCTGGGCTGACAGTACAGCAAAAAGCATCTATTACCTAGATCTGAACACTGAACAACTTTTCTGAAGCACTGGCAGCCAAAAGGGCAGTCTGTAATAAAGTTGTCTTCAAACTTGTCATCATCGTCTTCGTCATCGTCATCATCATCATCTTCATCACTCCCATCATCCTGTTGCATGATGTCATGAATCTTCATCAACTCCATGACATTTATTGGCTTGTATGGTTTTCCATGGCACAGGAAAAGTAAGGCGAACAACAAAATCACTCTCATTTTGTGGAGAATAGGTCAGGATGTTTAGAGCCTGTGAATAGGGGCGGGATGCATATAATGGTACAAACTGTTTATTTGATCATGTTACGGAAAATCTGTTGAGTATATTGTTGTAGCAGTTGTTGTAATGTACCGGACATTGATGACTACAATTAATGCTTTTTATCTATAACAATTTTTTTCAAAGAATATTTCAGCTGATTCAATTAAATGAAAAAAAAAATCACTCTTCAAAAATTTGTTCATATATTGCACATACTGATGTAGAGGAATATAGAAATAAAATATGTCACTTTGCTGTATAAGCTGCAGCCTCAGCTAGAGGGCAGGAAACACTTATATTCTGTGATTTGCTAGGTTAAAAACCTTATTTGCTTCCAATCTCATCTTAATTACATTTCCATCACCTAAAATTGTTGCTATAGCAACAATTATTGCTAAATTTAAAAAATAATTATAATAAAAGTTTCAATATTAAGTAAACAAAGAAAATGTACATATAATGTTAACTGAATTAAATGTAGTTTAAGACTATTACATGATGTAAAAGTTAATAAAATGTAATCAGGAATGGATTTAGGAAAACCAGGTATGTTCAAAAACATGTCAAGGACCTTATTACAAATATTACAGAAGAGACATTAATAAAGTGGTGTTTTAGAGTGACAAAAATACAACCAAGCATATAGAAAGATTTTACTAATATTCTTGCTCTTTATTTTTTTATGGGATGTTTTTAAATACTCTTGCTATTAAAACTGTGAGCTATTAGCTCCACAACATTCCCTGATTAGATTTTCTTTTATTTAACAGCCATATAATAGAGCAGTATCAATAGATATCTGTATAAAAGTCACTATATTGATTTCATCAGCATCATAAGCATTTGAATAATGTGTCAAGATGCATAAATCTGTAGTACTTATTATGAGTAACTTAATGAAGTGATTATATTAAATTGTAGCAATTAGAATATTACATTTTAGTAATTAGTATATTTTTGAATATACAAGTAAACTCAGAAACTATTCAGTAATTTAGTTCTAACTCTTTTCAGTATCAATTCAATACCAACAATTCAGCACTTTATGTAAAAAAGAAAAAAGTCATACCTGAAAAACAGTTATCCTTTTATACTGCAAAATCCTGATGGAGCAACATTAAAGTGTCTGCTGAACCCAAATCCCTGCACAGAAGTTCAAGACAAAAAAAAAAGTATATGCTGAAAAGAGTTCCTGAATGGTCATTAAAAGACCAGAGGAGCTACACGTGAGAATACATCACACACTGATCACCGTGTCAGTAAATTCTTGCTGCTGAATACATAATATTTCAGGGCATATGTTTCTCATCACTGCTTGAATCCTGGCCAAAACTGTAAACTTTTATGTTCAAGCTGTTATTATAGTCCTTATAAAGGGTATTGGGGTAGGTCCTGACGGTCCAGCACACTCTGAGTGGGCGTCCTTTTGGTGTTTTAAATGCATTGACTTCTTCTGTTTTTCTTTTCTTTTTTTTTCTTTTATTGTGAGAAAGATTTCTGCTCAGTAAAACTACTAGGGAGCCAACAACTAGTTAGACATTACTGTTTCAAAACATCTAACATCATTAGTCTATTTATATATCCATATAATCTATATTTTATATAGTATTTGGAATATGTTGTATGACCTTGCAACTAAATAAATCTATCTTAATGACACATTGTATTTAATAAATAATATGACCAAGAAGAGCAAATAGATGAAAAATCTAATAAAACCTCAGTTAATTGCTTAAACTTTCACAATTTGAGAGTAAGAGGTAATAACAACTCAATGGCAAAAGGAATGATTATAAGTATATGGTATGGCTGAAGTCTTCTATAACAGTTTCCAGGGAATACATTACAATGTGCTTACAACAGCACAGCTTTACTTAGGGCTGTATTTATGGCAAGCTCACAGTGCCAAATATGGGTAGGTTTGGCAAGGGTACTTGTACTGTATATGATGGAAATTCTTTTCCATTAAGTTGATTTTTCCCCTTACCCCACATGCCTTTTTAACCTAAATAGTAGCAGTGCCAGTTTATTTAAGTATAAAAGAAACTACTACCAGCCACCTTTATAGTGGTCACTTGGACCATTGCTTATTCATTTACCAATCAGTCAATTTTGAGGTAGCATTACAATGTATAAAATCACAGAGATATATACAGTACAGTACGTAGTTAGCTTACACTTCAGAATAGATCGAATATAACAGGATACAGTAGATTAGTTATTGTCATTACACGAGGTAAAACAAAAGTAAGGACCAGTCTTAATGGTGCTCAAAAATAAAATAAAAAGAGAAATAAGTGCAAATATTAAACAATATGAATAGTACAATTTCATAGAAATTTCAATTAGAGGAGAAAGGCCAGAGCAGACAGGAAGACTTCGGTAACTAAAATAATAACTATTTTCAGATTTAACGTAGTGAGCAGAAAAAACATTTCACATTTTATATTACATATTCCCCATCAGTGCTTTTGATATTGTTGAATGTATACAGTATAAAAAGGTTCAGATTAATCTTATTTACCGACAGATTTACTTGTTATGACACATAGACAGGAATCCTGTACGTCAGGCAATCTACTGTACGTAAGACTAAATATGAGTAAAAACATGTATAAAATATATTTTTTAAGTAATTTGAAGATATTGTACTTAAGCCTTTCTAATTGTAATCTTTTTCTTTTTCAAATTGTAATGATGTAAAAGGAATGAAATACTTGGGGCATACTGTTTTTGTGAAATAATCCACTTTTGTGCACATCAGGCAGCATCAGACCACCCTATTGTGCATCATTGTGCACCCTATTGTGCATAATTTTTCTATAAAATCCTTGTGTTATGAGTATAGGTCAGGAATTAATAGGAAATAAATCAGCATTCACTGACCAATCAGATTTGGGAATGCTGATATAAAGATCTGAATGTTTTTTTTTTTTTAAGTGTTTTTTTTAACCTGTACACATGTGTATATTTCCACAATGTGAGCTTTATTATTCAGGGAATGATTAGGTTATATAATTATTCACTGCTTGGCCAAAAAACACACACTTAAGTTTTGTTTGCCAGCATTTAGCTTTGATTACAGTGTGCAGTTCATGTGTGAAAATGATTCCTCATGCTCCCAGAACCACTCTCACAATTTCACACTCCTATCCATCAGGAAAGAAAATAAAATCCATTGACGGGCTAATCTGATCATTCAGTACATTTAGATAGTCAGCTGACTTAATTCTATTGCCACATAATGATGCTGAGCTTACATCTGACCAACTGAAGCAACCCTAAATCACAACACGGGATGCATGAGTGTTGAAGGTTGAGGCTTAACATTTGAGCTACTTCTGCAACTT
This sequence comes from Clarias macrocephalus, assembly GCA_011419295.1. NCBI lineage: Eukaryota > Metazoa > Chordata > Actinopteri > Siluriformes > Clariidae > Clarias > Clarias macrocephalus. Next base: position 58,188 of record JAAGKR010002517.1, on the reverse strand, counting down.
CACCAAGCTAAACTACTCCTGAAACTGCTGAGCCACCCCTGCAACTTTACAAATTTAATTTCCAATCACGTTAATTCATGATTAACAATGTTTTGTGACGTTCCACGAATTTCAAATATACTTTGACTAATGGTGGCCAATAATTTGACCCCTTTCAAATAGCACCTGTTTTTGTTTGTTTGTTTGTTTGTTTGTTTGTTTTTTGTTCTGGCAGTATATTATGGCCAACCATAACATTAAATCCACCTGCATAATATTGATTAGGTTCCAAGTGTAAGCACAGCCAAAAAACTTGAACACTTTCAAGTTCATCAAATTGTTTTTCATTATGGCAGAGTGCATCATCCTGCTGAAGGTATCAACTGTCATTAGGCAATACTCTTGCCATGAAGAGGTGTACTTAGGCAGCAGTAATGTTGAAGCAGGTGATACATGTCAAAATAACATCCACAAGAATTCCTGGACCTGAGGGTTCTCAGCAGAACATTGCACAGAATGTCACACTTACCTTCACAACATAGTGCAACCTAGTGGCAGCCTTAACTTTTATTAACAGTTTGTGCTACAGTAGCGCTTCTGTGGGACTAGATGGACTAGCTTTGAATCTTCACACCCATCCCTGAGCCTGTTCATCAGTCATGCTTCTTTAACCCATTTTGGGTAGGTACTTTAAATGTCACATGGGGATTGGCCCACACAGTGATTAGAGCTCTGACCCAGTCCATCACAAGTTGGCCTTTGTAAAAGCTGCTCAGATCCTTACTCTAAACTACTTTCCCATTTCAATTGCTGCCTAATAAACAGTATCCCACACAGGTGCCACTGTAACAAGATAATCATTGTTATTCATATACATTTAAATTTAGGAATTTGGCGGATGCTCTTATCCAGACCGATTTACGGTATAAAGGGGCTTTGAGGTTTCCTCCATTAAATAGATCCTTACATAGGATTACTAAGTTAATCATCATTTAAAGTTTCCAGAGACTCAGCTGTGCGGACAGTATTCAGTTTACATGTCATTGGTAATGTTATAACTGATTGGTGTATATAGGTTATATGCAGTAATTATATAACACTATAAAATTTTACAATGCAGTGAGAGGCTACAAACAAATGTGGTATCATAACGACTGTAGGTTATTTTGTTTACAGTATAACTAGAACAATTGGTAAAAGTGTCACAAGAAGAAGACATTTATTGTAAATAAGGAGATTTACAGCTTTCAGATAACAGACTCATGCCAACTCCCTGTGCTTGTAAAAAACGTCTGTTAATCTCAGATTTAGTCGTATTTCAGTAAAAGTGTCTTCACACAGCTGACATTAATTCGTGCTGTTAGCCATGCTTCAATTAGTAACTGCAGTCTGCAAAGCAGCAGTGTTTCTGATGCGATAAAGGTTGCATGAATTGCGTTCACTTGTGGTTAATTCAAATTGTGATGTCTCTCGTGGTTTATCATTAGCGAGGTAAACAAAAACCCAGTATGACATTTTTTACTAAATTCAAGAGTGGGTAACATGTTAATGAGCAAAGAAGCTAATAATAAGCTTAAGTTATGTGCCTATGTCGATAAAATTACTATGTAAGGTCAAGGTTAATTCATGCTGCACATTTAAAGGTTAACTATATTAATGAAACTTTGTGTTCACATTTTGCCTAACTGTTACATGAATGTTAATGTTAACTTGCCTTTTCATACATTTCTGAGCGACAGGCATTCAAATTCTACTGATTAAAAAAGAAAATTGGGTCAATTTAGTTTTATGTACAGTAGCAACATAGATGACATTTTAATACCAATAGAGCCATTCCAGGTAACGAAGGGTTTGTTTTTGATGCCGGTACATGGGGCAAAGTTTTTTAATATATTGTTTTGTTTTTTGTTTTTTTTTTACAACCAATCATAAGGTTTGTAGTAAATGTGTGCAGACTATTGGATAGAATGATAAATTGACCTAAAAAACATTTGTCCATTCATCCATCATTTACATTATCGTTTAGTTTTTATTAATCTGCGAAAAATATTTTCAAAGTTTAATCTTTATTTTGGCTTCTCATGGAAAACAGGTCATCAATGAACATTTTTCATCATTATTTTAACTGACGAAAGTAACACTGGCTCCAAGATCTATGGCTATTTTATTGGTGCAAAAATAGAAGAAGTTTCACTTTCAGTGAGGTCAACTTATTATGTTCCAGTAGGACACTGACTAAAATGACATCTGCATTTTGATCTAGACAGTAAACAGGGTTGTAAATTGGAGCACATTACGTGTCTGCAATATCTATTGCAATACACAAGAGCAACTTTTTGAGGTGAGGAAGAATGTTGAGGCAAAATGTGAACAATCTGTGAAAGAACAGTCAATGACTACGTGGAGAGGAATATTATGGTCGTGTTGCAGTAAACCCATCATTACAATGATTTGAGTGGTGCAAAAAACATACAGTAGACACTGGTCTACAGAGATGTGGAAAAAGTGATCTGGTTAGATGAGTCATGGAACAACTTATTCTTGAAAGTTGGAAATGCATGTGAGAAGAGAAAATACTAACCTGAATGTTTGACCCCACATGCCATGAAGGCCATAGTGCATTTTTTATTAAATCCCTGAAGTAGACAGGCAAATAATTGTTTTATTATTAGAGTCATTTTCTTCACCATTATTTGCACTTTTTTTTGTCCTTGCTTTGTTTTTCTGTTTCAACATGGGAAACTCATCAAGTTAACCACAATCCATGTGCCTTGCAAACAATTCAAGCTTGCGCTCAAATGTCAAAGCCTCTTCTAAAAGCGAGAGTTCTGTTTCCCTTGCCTTGCACTTTAGACTGTTTAACTTCTCCAGCTGGGTTCATCAAGTTCTGCACAGGAAACATTTTGCTGTTGAAATTGTAAGCCAATCAGTGCCTATTTGTCAGTGAGAGACCCAGTGGTTGAAAGCCTAAAGTAAAGACTGGTGGGAGAGAGTGGTTCTCACTGAGTTTACTGATCAGGAATGGAAGCTACATTTCCTTCCCAGAAACTCACGTCACGTAATATTACGACCACTTGAGGAAAATATCCACAGAAATAATATATCTGTTCCAACAGGAGAGAAACAATTAGATCACGTGTTTACATTGCTAATATTTACCTGTTGTATCAAAGTATCAAAGGTTTACACCACCCCTTTCATTTCAATCGATTTTTTTTTTCTGCTTGGGTCAGATCAGGCCAATCAGTTTTGATTAAGGTGTTCACATGGTGCACTTTTATTCCGACTAGGCCATTATTCTGATTATTGGTGAAGTATTAAGGTCCATGTATGTGCACCTGCTACCACAGAACTGTTATGGCATATGGCCAGATTATATCCTGTATAAACTTTTTGAAACATTTAAAAATCATATTTATGGTTGTCCACAGTCTTTTATTTGACAGTTGATGCAAAATATTGATCTTACTCTCTTTGGTTCTCTTTGGATTTAGGTCCTACTTTGAAACATTCTGGTGTACATTTTTTTCATAGGTTATTGTTAGTTCTTGTGAGCTATCTGTCTTCAAGTAACTCCTTGCTGTTTGATACTGTATGTTGCAGTGTTAACACATCAGATCAAACCCAAAAGAAATTTGAATTGAAATGTTCTTGAATGTTTGATGCCAATTTAATACAAGTGAATGATACATAATATATTTGCCATTCCAGTAATGGTCATCACTCCTAACATGATTTGTTAGTTGGAGATAAAACTCATTGTTAAATCTTTTTAACAAGCCTGCTTGTCTTCTCTGCAAAAATACTCTTTCCACATGTTTACCCCAAGTCTGACTGATGTGCTTAACCAGATTTCCCTCATCAGTTGAGCATCAGTTGAGCATCAGTTGAGCATCAGTTGAGCATCAGTTGAGCATCAGTTGCACATTAATATAGCATAGTTTTGGTTTGTGATGCATGGTTACCATTTATGGACACAATTAGGGAATTTCTTCACACATATTATCTGATGGTATATTTCTTTCTAAACTGATGATGCCATTTTATAGAAATCTAAATAATTAGATTTCCAGTGTAACTGTATTACTCTGGTATTTCAGCAAAGGTAAAAGAAACAAATGTGAACGTGCACATGAACCATTTGAAACACGTCCAAATTTCCATCCCTTTTGCATGGTTAGAGTTGTTGATTAGGAAAAAATTACATCTCGTCTAATGGTTTCCACGTAGAACCAAACATCTGGATCCAAAAAAAAAAAAAAGAAATGTGATGAAAAAAATCAGGCTTTATTTTTATTAAAAACCTTATTAAATACATATCAAGACTGGGGTATATGTTAACTTAGATTGTAGAAAGTTTGCCCATGTCCCAGAGCGCTTATGAATACTGTGATAATATAATAGAATACTAATACATTTTTTGAACTCAGTAGTAATCATCTTTTGGTTTGTTCTTCGTGGTAATGTGCAGCTATGCAAATAAACTTATGGTATAAAACATGTTCATGGCATATTTATTGTAAAACTATACATTTTCTGTCTATGTTCTCTGAAAATTTATGAAAAATGCTGAAATAATAAAATACTGGTGTGAACAGAGCCATATCCTTAAATAGCTTTGGATCTTCAGATCTGCCGCTTTCCCTGACGGAACAATCAGAAAGTAAAATGTTTCCATTTAGCATTCATAGAAAGACTAAAAGTCTAAATACATCCCCGTAACCACAGACATCTGCTGACATGCTCTACATACCAGCAAGTAACCATGCCTTGTTTCTCATAGCTAATGAAATAAAGGCCCTTGTCTTATAAAATGATCAACATATTGAACAATGCCCTTCTTGCTAAACACTGTGAACAGGTTGGAGAGTTTAGATAATTTTTACATTACTTTGCCTCTCTCAGTTTAATTTGGGCATAAGCATACAGTAGGCACTGTATTAGAACAAGTAACATGCTTGAGATTTCATTAAAGGTTATTTAATTCTTTGAGGCCTCAAAACAACACTAGAATAAGACCTAACACATGAGAAGGCAGTTGGAGGAATTTTCCGGAGGTCAAGCAGATTATTCTCAAGGCGCAAGGCTACTATGTGTGAATCCTCATCATTCAAGGGGTCGCAGATATTGTCTTCTCCTATGTGCCTGTTGGTTAGAACAATGAGAGCATTAGGAACACTCAGGTGTTGTGAGTGTCTGTATTCATATGGAAGGTTTTTGTTGATATTGTTCCTTAATTTTTTCTATTTAGTTTGAACATGCAGAAATGTTTACTGTCATTATTGTTTGGTATCAGACAGATTGTTTGGACCAGTCAAAAAATGTATTGGGCATTTTTTACAGTTTCACTTTGGCATTGAACCGATCGGTCAAGTCAATATCACAGAAACGCTCAACAATGATTTCACTGATGTGGCTGGAAATAACCCTGTACAAATTCATGACACATACACACAAAAAAAAAAACTCTTCAGAGGGAAGGCTCACTGCAACTCAATAAATAATTGATCACTTTTATCCTTTTCTGAAACTAGGGATGTTAATTTATTATAGGCATGTTTCGTATTTTTTACATTAACGCTTGTTTTGCTTAATATTTCTTTGTTGCTTTACCCTACAAGAGGGTGCACTTGCAGTTCAGCACTGACATTTTTAGCACCCTTGCTTTTGAATGAACTCAGAAAGATGAGCGGTATTTTCAACAGCCTTATTATTTTTTTCTTTTATTATTCTTTATTCTCTTTAAATTGCTTGGGGTTTATTAATTTGTCTTACATAATTACTTTTTCAGGATATTTCCACTAGAACTATTAAAACATAAACTGAAAAACTGTTCATCTTGTTACCATTAATAATTAATGATAATTTGATCATCGATTGTTAACATTGTTATCATCAGTAAAGGAAAATGTAAAATATTTGGAACTCTAGATCATTTCTTATTGGACATAATGATGTCTTTCAGGGCATGAGGGCTGACTGAATTATTGAGAATGAAACAAACATATAGACTTCAGAGTAACCTTAACCTAACCTAACTTAACCTAACACCTGAAGACAATTTTGGGGTGTTACATATTACACAAGATCTCCACTGCTGTCAAAAAACATAAACTTTGTTCAGCAATGTTCATCCTTCCAGTACAGTTCTAGAGAGATTAGTCAAAGCTCTTCGAAAGAGCACTGAATCTCTTTTGGCTTGTTGTGGCCTAGCACTTTACTTAAGACACCATGTTGACTTTTCTGTAACTTGTATTTACTGTAATTCCCAACATTTAGGAAGATTTGGTAAATACTCAATTTTTCTCAGATCTCAGAAAGAATTTCTTCTTAGTAAACAGACAAATATAGCCAGGTCCATTTGTTTTTGGGCATTGACAATCTTATTTTCATAGTATATTACAATTTAAATTAAATGTTTAAAGTGTGGACTTTCAACAATGTATGAATTAAACTTACAGTGATGCAACCCAACATGTGTCAGAAAAATCAAAACAAACTCATCTAAGCAACAGCTAAAACATCAGAACACCTGTCTGGTACGTTCTTAAAAAGAAAGAATGGACTTGTGAGCTCAGGAGCACAAAAAGGCTTAGCAGACTGTGGGGAATGTCAGAAGAATTCTATCCCTCATGAAGGAAAAGCCATTCACAGTGGTTGTCCAAAACAAGCACAAACCCAACCAACCAGCCAAACACTTTCAGGGTGGCGGTAGGTGTATCTTCAAGGATGCGTCAAAAATTATCAGCATTCTAGCTGTTGAATCGATAATAATCGAATTGGTAATCTACAGCATAAGCTAATGAAACTGGTTTCCTTGTATTTATTATTGTGTATATTGCTATATATTCTGTTTAGATTCAGTCAAATGTTTAAAACATACTGCATGGTGCTTTGCAGTTCAGATGTACAATAATTAAAAGTACACTCCAAATGCAACACAAAGTTTTTTAAGGCAAAGAAGTGGAATGCTCTGCAATGGCCAAGTCAATACTCGACCTCAAGGCAATTGAGGATGTATTTAATTCATTATGTTTTGAAGGCAGAATCCCCCAAGTACAAGCAAAAAACTGAAGACAGCTGCAGTGAAGGTTGGTAGAGAATACCAGGCAAAAAACCCAGCATCTGGTGATGTTTATGAGTTCAGGATTTCCATATTAAAATGCCGAATTTTGTACACTGATGTATGTACTTTCAAATTAAAGCTGAAAGTTCTATATACTGTAGTGTGTTGACCAGCTGAAATGACAATAATGTCGTCAATGCCCAAGTATTTAAGAACTTGACTGTATGTTGTTTTTGCATTAGCCCAAATGGAGTATGGTGTTTATGGTGATCCTGATCCTCTAGCATTTGCAGAAAGCTTATGAAAAGGAATTTGACTGCTGTTGTGTCGCAACAGTAAATTTATTGCTTTCAGCATTACACGCTGATTTTAATGATTTGTTTGTGTCTGAAGTGTGATTTATAAGAAGTAGTTAAACCATAATGTGCAATTAAAATTCGCCTCTAAGCAGAGAATGAAGGAATAGATCTAATGCGCAGAAGTGTCTTTTTTTTGTCTGGAAATCACATTATCTGAATACCAGATCAGTGTACTGTTACAGTTTTTTTTAGCAATACATTATCAACTATTAGAGATTGTGTAACTACCTTATGTTGTTGTTGTTAAGCCTGAGGAAATGTAAAGACGTCATCTCGTTGACACCGATGGGAATGCTTGTCAGTTGGTTGTGGTCTAGACATAGCTCAGTCATGGTGCTAAAAGCGCCAAAGAAAGACTCAGGTTCCACCCCTTCTCCATCCAACTTGTTGTAGGAGAGATACAGATACTCAAGGCCAGGCTCCATGTGTGCAAAAACGTATCCTGGAATGCGTTCGATCTGATTGCCGACCAGCACCAGGTGAACCAAGGACATTGGCAGGAAGGATGGGACCAAATGGAGTTTGTTGTGTGAGAGATCTATTGATTCCAGATTCCTTTAAAGATATTTTGTATGAGAAAAGGAAGTGCTAAGCATTTTTTTTTAAACAAATGTATGCAATATGTCAAAATACATTGTTATTCTGCAGGAAAAAAAAGATTCTGAAGTGAACTATGCTCTGAAGTGCAATATGATATTTTGGTATTTGACTTTACTTTAACAACAGAGCATACCTGTGATTGATCCAGGCAAAGGGTGCAATCCGCGATTCATCTATTTTATTGTGCCTTAATACAACAACATTGAGGTTTTTGCTTTGGTTAAAAGCTTCTCCAGGGATTTCCTCAATTAGGTTGTTTTCAAGATGCAACTCCTAAAAAAACAGTCAAACAAAAAAAATTATATTGAAAATATATGCAGTAAGCAAGTCAAGTCCACAAGGCATATTGTATGGCTGCCATAAGTCTGTGTGTTTGGCAATCAGTGAATGAATACATGAATTTTCATTTCTTAATGATATATATATATATATGAGCATGAGCATCAGGGTAGACCTTCTTATTTTCACACAACACGCCAAGACTAGCCTTCTGTAAAAGTTCTTTCAAATGCAAAAGTTAACGATCTCTGTATTAAAAGTAGAAATGTGTCTGCATTATATCATTACATTCATCACTCTCAGTCAAATAAAAAAAAAAGTAATTTAATATTGCACTTTCATTTATTAATACCATCTGTTTTCACTGGACAGACACATGTACTGTAGATGCCCAAGTGATAAAACTCGATGGACACACTGGGATCCTGAGATACACTGCGTTTTAAAGGGAGCAGAAATTAATACTTTTTGGGTAACAGGCTTTTAATACATCATTTCAGGTCCTGCCTGGACATGGAGCTTTACCGCAAATCTGTGAATGTGCAGCCAAGTGTGGTCTTTGACCTCATGACCAACTGCCAATGACTGACATCTCAGACTTACAGAACTCACAGAGTCTGCGGTAGTCAGACATTTAAGCAGTCTAATCCATAATAGTTTTACTGTATATAACCATTACATTGGTTACTTATGGTTACTTTTTATTTTAAAAAATTGGTCAATAGTGTAAATAAATATGTGCAGGGTAAATAAATAGGTGTGAATTATTAGGTCATTTTCTGAATGATTTTATTTAGTTATAGGTCTAGCTAGTTACATGTCTGCCTTGCCCAGTGAAATATAGCTTAGATAGAAGTTTAGCTGCTATTTTAGGATGACAGGACAGACTCCTTTAATTTTGTTGATCTGATTTTGGAAAAGAGACTTGAAATAAAAGAGAAGGATAGACCAATGTTTGAACCAAGCCTTCAAAAAATGCTATTTGTATTTAAACAGGCAAATTCGTAAGGGCCATTGATGGTACACTTACTGCAGTGATTAATATGTTTCAGCTGGCAACCATTGTTTTAACCCTAACTGATGCACAGAGCAGCTTCTCTTTTCTTTAACAACCCTGCAGGAAGATGTGTACTGTGGTCACTGAAAAGGTAACAGTTACTGTCAAATTATTGGCCTGCATCAAGCAAAGAAACCTAAGGAGACTGCAGAAATTACTGGAATTGCGTTAAGTCTTCAACACATTATTAAAATCTTTAAGGATAGTGCTGAACCGTCAACTGTGTAGGAGAAAATGTGGTTAAAACACTGAATGACTGTGATTGGAGATCATTTAAATCCTTGGTGAAGTTGCCTTGCCGCAAACTGATGGTAGAAATCACAGCTAACTTTAATAGTGGAACTAAAAATATGTCCATACTCACAATGTGATAAGAATTCGCAGAATTGGGACTAAACAGCTGTGTTGCCATACTGGAAGAAAACCACTTGGACAATATTTAAAGTCTTTGGGATGTGCTGGAGAAGTTTTCTTGGAATGTTCGACTCAAGTTTGACACTGAGCTGTGTGTGTGTGTGTGTGTGTGTGTGTGTGTGTATGCGTTTATATTTCAGTAACACAGATATGGCCTTCCACTGTTTTAAAAAGCACAGATGTCACCATTTATACATGCATGTTACATAACAATGTGCAGTAGGGGGCAGTGTGATGTGTAACAAAACAAAATGTATCAAAACACCAAGTCTCATGTTTCACAGTATTAAGGAAAATACAGATCAAGCAATGCAACACAGACTTGAGCGAGCAGGATGTTAGCAATACAGATCGTGAGACAAAGAAAAAACGAACTCGGCATGACCGCTACCAAATTATTAGAAATGCTTCTCCTTCTAAAGTATGGATGGTCTGATTGTTTTCTGTTAGATCATGTTTCTAAGGCTTGAATTTCATGAACTCTGCTGGAAGTGAAATTAATCACTTCCAGAAGTTAATTTTTTTTTCAGCATGAATATATTGTTGTACAGTCTGAGTGCTCCTAGCTGTCAGTGGGCTAAGACAAAAGAAATCAGTTGCGCTATTTATTGTATTCATTCAAAGGAACAAATAAACCTGATTTAAGTATAAATTACTTTTTTTGTTTGTAATGTGAACCAACTGAGCTCATTATAAAATTGTGCAGGTTGGTGGGAAGGAAAGTAACTGCACAAGTATGTCTGGGCTTAGGGGAAAATCATCGTTCATGACTAACCCCAATGCTACTGGATGTACTTTACTTTCCCTTCAGAATTTGTCTCTTGCAAAGATCTTAGATTCACACACCATGTTGTCAGTATTTATGAGCATATCATCTCCTCTATGACCAAGGCTAGTCATAATCCCTTTCTTTGCAAATATGCACAGACATAAATGCATGTAAGATAAAACATCTATTTAAAATTTTATTTATACTTTTTTATATTGTCTCAGTTTCTGCCTATCTACAGTACAGACCAAAAGTTTGGACACACCTTCTCATTCAAAGAGTTTTTTTTTTATTGTGTTCTTTAGCCCAAACAAGTCTCTTCTGCTTGTTGCCTGTCCTTAGCAGTGGTTTCCTAGCAGATATTCTACCATGAAGGCCTGATTCACACAGTCTCCTCTTAACAGTTGTTCTAGAGACGTGTCTGCTGCTAGAACTCTGTGTGGCATTGACCTGCTCTCTGATCTGAGCTGCTGTTAACCTGCGATTTCTGAGGCTGGTGACTCGGATGAACTTCTCGTCCGCAGCAGAGGTAACTCTTGGTCTTCCTTTCCTGGGGCGGTCCGCATGTGAGCCAGTTTCTTTGTAGCGCTTGATGGTTTTTGTGACTGCACTTGGGGACACTTTCAAAGTTTTCCCAAATTTTCTGACTGACTGATCTTAATTTTTTTAAGTAATGATGGCCACTCGTTTTTTTTCTTCACTTAGCTGCTTTTTTCTTGCCATAATACAAATTCAACCTCTTTGAATGAGAAGGTAGAGTATGTCCAAACTTTTGGTCTGTACTATATATCAGATTCTTTTAAATGTGATATCTCAAGTACTAGTGGTTGAATGTTGGTAGGATTTATATGGAATTATCATTGAATCCCCAAATGAACTGTGAAAATAATATACAACATAACCATTTAGAACAAAACCCCAAAGTTTATAAGATCACAGCAAGGTTATATTTCTGGGTAAGGCATACAATTTTGCAACAAGAGTGACTAGACTTGTTGTCAGTGAAGGTTTTTTCATTTTTTGACAGTGAGCTTGACGTTTTATTTGACTTACAGTTGGTCAGTAATGATTAATGCCAATTTGTTACAGCAGAGAATAACTGCAAGGTGCGATGATATTGTATATTCAGTATATTAATATTTTTTTCTTTTATTTAAAGATTAAATTTATTTAGAATACATTTAATTTGTTATATTTTTAATGACCGAATGGGGGCAATCAGAGTGTGATGTAGTATTGTGCAGGCAGTATGGTTTTAATCACATGCTTCATTGGAACTGATAATTTGGTTAATTCAATAAATGTGATCGAGTTTGGAATGGAAGTGCACAGGGGTTATTATGAGTTCACTGTCTGTGTGGCGTGTAATGATCTCCCTGTGTATGTACTAGTGTCCTATGGGTTAACCAGGAGGAGGATTGATTATGCTTTGACTGAATGTGCGAAGCCACATCCTTGGTCCCCTGCAATGGACTAGAGTATGGTTATCCAGCCTGTAGCCTTGACTCACTTTGGGTGTTCCCTAGGTAGATTCTGCATTACTGATCAAAATAAGGCAATTACTTTGATAAGATGAAGAAATGCAAATCAGACTTGTCAATTTTTGCATATGTAATGGAATAAAATCGGTAATGTCAGATTGTCAAAGCTTGACAGCTAGTCAGCCTTCACCTCGATTTTACCTGCAGAGATGCTGGTAAGCCTTGAGGAATGGTGCGGAAGTGGTTTCTTCCCATTCTTAGGTAGTTGAGCTGTTTCAGTGGTGTAAAGACTTTGGGATTTACATTGCCTTCACTCAGTAAGTTCCCTTCCATTTCTAGAGTTACCAGATTGCTCAGACCTGCCAGGATTTATAACAGCACCTTAAGGTTATCCAACACTCAGTAGGTTCATATTGTTTTTCCACAGTAACACCTTTTCATTGCATGATTTACCTTCAAAGCTGTCCTCGTCAAACTCCTGGAGGTTGTTCTCATTAATCTTTAATTCTTGTAGCTGATGTGGAAGGCCTGGAGGAATGTGTTGCAGAAAATTTCCATCCATATATAACCGTGTTAGAAATTTGAGCTTCTGTGAATGAAAGTAGAAATGATGTTAAATAAATGATTATAGTGTAAAATGACACTTTACATGACAATTTACTTAAACAGCTGGAAGCTAATGTCTCATGCCATTAAAGAGATTAGTACCATATTGTACTTCTAAGATTCTACAAACTGATTGATGGTGGAGGAAAACAATAATAGTGTATGTAGAAGAGTATGAAACAAAATGCTAAATTATTAATTTGGTTCTTATGTACAGGATACTTGTCTCTTATTCGTGGGACTACACTAGTAAGTTGCTTTAGTTTTATTCATATGACCAGCCTCATGAAACTTCTTCATAGAGCTTTTTGTGAACTACAGAGCATAACTGAAAGGAGGAGCAGACTTTCTGATATTTATCTTGATCATGTGCCATGGAATTCTGTTCTTTGTTTATTTAAATTGGCTGTTCAAAGCATTCTGAGCACATGGAGAAAAAACACTGTACCGCTCATGTTTGTGTCAAGCAGTGTCGGTTCTGAAGTCGTGGAAGTGATTATATATGATTGTATAAAAACACAAGCTTGCTCCTTGAAAAATGTATTCATGTTCTGCCTTAATAATGGAAACATATCTGAGGGCAATGATGGCTCAGAGGGGAACGGCTTAGAACTAGGACAGGGTTAGGAATCTGACAATCACTCTTGAACAAGGCTCTTCAGCCTCCTTTGATCAGCTCAGCTGTAAGTTGCATTGGTTAAAAGCATCTGTAAAATAAAGGAATGCAAACTTAAGTCCTTACGGTAAATGCTTGTGGATCAATTCCAGATGATGAGATCTTATTTTTTCCCAAATCTATCCACTCCAAATTCAGTACACCGTTAAATGCTTCGGCTGGAAGGGTAGTGATTGCGTTTCCTGTGGATTCACAGAATACGGTGTGTTAAATCACTGCAAAATGCTTTTATTTACCAGACATGATCGGAACAATTTGTTCCTCAAACCAATTTTAATAACTGATACTTATGTCATGTATTGTGTTACAGTATATTGTATATCCATTCAGCTTCCCAGGCTATATAGCAGACAGAATTAATGTATGTTGTATTTAGCTCTAGGCAAAGACAAGGTCATGGTGTTAGCGAATTGGCCAATCAGTGAAACTAAAAAGTGAAATTGTTATTTTACTGCATCAGAACTAATTTGCATAAAATCGACTGTTACTAGTTGCAGTAATCACAGCTCTGTTTTGATTCGTTGTCCATGCATCTCCGATAGTAGAGTCTTATTCAAGGCAAATCACAGGTTAATATTAATCTTCTTGTTTTAAGAAGATTACTACATACCGTAGTTAAGCTGTTATGATAACCTGACTTTTGTAAATAATACGAGGGTGAGTCAAAATTATCCGCACTCTGGCTATGGACTGTATTTTCATTTAAATTAAAGACAAATTTTAAATTTTTACATACTGTAATCTACTTACTTTCCAATACACTTTGTATCTCTCATTAAAAATGTTTTAATGCTGAGACATCTCAATGATTTTTTTGCCGAGTGTTGACAGTGTGGGCAGAAATGTGCAGACATGCTTTGTCAAGCAAGATCACAACGCCCTTGGATAACAGTCATCGGCGTTTAATCTGAAGTTTAGGCTTCAGCTCTTCAATAAGCGTCTCACTGTAACGAGCACTCCTGATTGTTGATCGTTTTTCCTGATAATGTTCCAATACTGGCTCGTGTGAATCCACAGAAAACTGTAAGCATCAATTTTTCAGCTGATGGTCGACTTTTTTAAGTTTCTCTCATTTTGCGATTGATGTTGATTCTGTTCCATACCCTGCCATTTACTCTCAGGCTCATACTGATAAATCCAAGTTTAATCACCGGTAATAATTTTCTATAAGAAACGTTCACCTTCTTTAAACACTTTCTCTATACTGTTCACAAAGTCTGTGACTGGGGAGACGGTAGCCTTAAACTGAAAGTGCTGATAACACAGTGCGGCCAACATGAGTTTTAATATAACCAAAGCGCCGATCATTTTTGACACTCCCTCGTATAAATAAAAACATATAGTATAGCTGTTATGGTGCGGATTTCTGTTAAGAGACGTTTGTTTGACATTTATGGAAGCACAAGAACTAACATTTTACACTTTAGAGCACAGTGTAGAATAGTCTTGCCTACAGTTTGGCTTGTCTAGATTATATGTTTGTACAGACGTGTTGTCGTCCTTACCCTGTAGATTGAGAGACTTGAGCTCAGGGATGGAAAGAGGAGGAATACTGGTGAGTTTGGCATTTTCACAGGAGACAATGACATCAGAGATTGTGCATCCCGGAGGGAGTACGTAGCTAATCCGTGCCGATTCCTCGTCTGCATCGTTTCCCTCTCCAGCATGACCAGGTTCAGATGGTGCTGTCGTTGGTGGAAAGGCTGGAGGTGTTGGTAACTGTGGTGACATTTGGAAAACATCCCCTCTTAACCACACAGTCTCCTCTTCCTCCTCCTCCTCCTCCTCCTCCTCCTCCACATCTTCCTCTGCCCTGAGTTCATTCCGCGCTCCCTCCTCAAAACTCCTCAGCATCTCTCTTTGTTCCTTCTCCCTTCTTCTCTTCCTCTCTTCCTCTACTCGCTGATATTCCTCCATTCTCTTCCTCTTCTCTTCTTCTTCCGCTGCCCTCTTCTCTGCTTCTTCTGCTGCCCTTTTCTCTGCTTCCTCTCTCAACCTCCTAATTTCCTCCTCCTGCTCTTGTTCCTCCAGGTCTTTCCTCTGTTTTTCTGTCACCTTTTTTTGCTTCTTTCTTCTCTTACGCTCAACATCTTTCCTCAGAAGCCTCTCCTCTTCTTCCTTGAATTTCTCTCTCCTTAGGTCCTGATCGGGCAGAAATTGGACGCTTGGATCATTAGGAACAGGGGGATCGCCAGAGTGTTCAGAAACTTCTTGAGCTGTAATTGATGTAGTAATACATCACGAGTCAGAATCAATTCACTGTTTGAGTACTCTTCAATATATTGTTATGTAAATGTATTGAAAAGTGATGTATATCTACACAAAATTTTCCCATTTGACATTTATTTCTCTGACATATTTTCAAAGAGCCACTACAATGGTGGTGTGCAACATGTTGCCAGGCCAAATACAATCTGGGCACTGGCCACTGCGCATCTTGAGGGGATCGCACATGCAAATATATTCACTTTTATTTATTATTTGCAAGTACAAGCTATATAGTCAAGTCTATACTGTCTTAAGTCAAGTCTTTTTTCGCTTATCTCACATATCTTTTTCACACTAAAAAGTGTTTAAGTCCAAGGCCACTGCATTCAAAAATGTCATTGTATGTAAATAATTGCTGCTACTTGCTTTACATTCTTGGACACTAAGTCTTTTACATCAGGATAGTAAACAATTTTAAGTGCTTTTAGCCAAACATTTCAAATGGGCAAAAGTTTAACAAAAGAAAATAGCTGATGATCATGTTTGTGTAGATTAATTTAGTATGAATCTATTTCATCAGCATTATTTGCATTTGGCCGTAATATTTTAAGCTTTGTGCTATAATACACTGTAGGACTGAGAACCACCGGTTTATTAGATACATGTGCATAGAGTTTTGCTGCTGCTCATGTTATCTATTGTAGTGTATAATTATGGGTAAAATAGGTATAAGAAACATGAGAAGCAAAGACTTGATGCCTAAAAAACATATATCCCAGTAAAGATTAAAGCAAAGACTGTGGAGGAGAAATGGTTGTAAGCTTGATGTTATCATACTAAATATTTTGTATAATGATGGAGTTTGAAGTTGGACCAATACATTTTACTCACTGGCTCCAATGCAGATTGGGCAGCACTGTCCAATAGGTTTAAATTTGAGTTGGCATTGTAGAATTGGACACTGCATTTCATCACACACCACATTCCCACTGGAACATAAGCAGGTGACGCAGGGCTTCGGTGACCACACAGTTTTATCAAACATAGTGATACCCTGAAATACACATTGTCCCATGTCCCCTATGGAAAAGGAATGAATGAATCGGTTTAATAGCAATAAAAATAGCATTTCTCAACATGTTATGTACTCTAGTATATGAAGTACTAGTTTTAGTTGTTGGCGTTTTTTTTTTCTTTCTTTTTTTGTTTACACCCTAACTTGATCACCTGACAATTAAATTCAATAAAATTTTTACACTGTACATTGTCACAAAGCAGCTTTGCAGATATATATGGATTTATATTTAGACCTCTAACAAGCAAGGCAGAAGCTATATTGGTAAGGAAAAATTACCTGGGATGAAGAAGAGAACCTTCTTCCAGGTGACTCTAAAGATATGTTGTTCTTACAGCTGCTCTCATTTGGATATCACCACACAGATCAGTTGACCCTATACCTGACTTAATTCTCTTATTTTTATTCCTACTTGGGACCAGGACTAAGGATGTCCTGCAACACCGGTGGCTAGCAGTGGAGCACGGGCTGTGAAAAAAACCCTGGCATGGTTCAGAAGAATGAGAATATGACTCACCAGGTCCCAGTGCTCAGTTCTCACCCACTGTCCAGCTGTTTCCTGAAAGTTACTTGTCTAAGAGGGTAAAGGCTATGCTTCACTTGTTCCCACCTAGACACATGAAGCCAGCCAGTCACATGTTTTCCAACTGCTGCTTATTCTGTGTTACGGAGGAACGTGCCATCTGCCTTCGTCTGCATACATGAGCTCATGGATGACTACTGTTGGCTAATGTTTTTTTTACTGACAGTGCATAAGAAGTGCCATCACTCCCACCCTGAGAGCATGGTCAGTTTTTTCTCCTTTGACTCCTGGTCAGAGATGGATAACGAATAGCTGGGATTCAAAAGTGCTATCTCCGGGAAATACTGTGAATGAATAACTATCTGAACGTGATTTGTCCCCTTGTACTAATTAACGCAAAATCACTCAATAAGTTCTTGTGAAATATACTGTGGCACCAACCATGTGATAGTGTAAAGTAAACATATCTTGCTTTTGACCAGAATTGCAGCTCTTACACCCTAGCTGTCCAAATTGAATGTACGGCCAATAATCATGTGGTCAGTGTGATACCACCATGGACAATATGGTCATGTCAAAAAATAACTGCTTTCCCAAGATTTTCCTTTCACGAAATGCCACAAGTCCTCAGTGGAAAGCATAACTTCACCCTAAACCTACAAAGTTTATAGCCATGTTAAATCATATTAATATTGGCTGAGCTGAGACTTTAGTAAGCTCAGTTGACCTTTCCATATAAATCTGTGCAATTGACCATGTACTGTACATCACATATGGTCATTCATTTAAGTTTGCCTGTCTTATGTCTTTTCCATAGATATCATAGGAAACAACTCGAGATAAGAAGTTATCTCTGTCATTTTGAAAGATTGCACAGAACTGATTGCAGTGTCTCCATTATAACAAATTATATTGTTAAAAACAGCGACCAAAATAACACCATATTCAGTTTTTGTCAGTTTGAAGACTGCACTGACCTGGAATAACATTGTAGTTCGGCTTGGCTTCCTCTACCTCTTTGTAAGACTCAATGAAAACTTGTCCTCCATTATATCCTCCATTTACTGGCACCCTGCCTTGACGGGCCATTTTCTTCCCCCTTCTCCGTTTTCCTTGAGCCATGGGACGATTCCGGTTCTGCTCTTTGGCAACACTGCAGCTTAGCCAGCAGAAAAATGACACGGCAAGTAAAAGCCATATTCTCATGACGGAAGTCTGTGGAATGAAACAAAGATCTTAGGCCCCACCGCCCTTAATATACCCCTTTTAATTTATAGCTTCACACACACTTCTATAATAACAAGTCTGGAAATAAATAACAAGTTACTGCATTGTATTTGTGCTTTTGTATTATCCTGGACTGTCAGACAGCTCAGTCAATATAGTGGCATGTTATAACAGAACAGTAAGGATACACTAAAGCTATTATTTACATGTGTTAGGTACCAATTACTAGTTTTTAAGTGTCATGTTTAGATTTAACAACCATAACATAAACGATTTTGAGCCCAAACAGCTGTCCTAGTACACTGTTCAATTTTCTCTATCTGTGTGTATAACAGTATTTAATGTCTGTATTTTCACCATACTTATTAGATAGAAAGCAAGTACTGTAAAACAATGTGGAACGAAACTCCATTTGTACTCCCTTGATAGGGTGTAAAAGCTTTGTGTACCAAAACAAAGCATGAGAGGAACATTGGAAGAGCGAGCACTGCAAGAATGAACTGCATAATACCCTTGAATTCATCAAAACGCTACTCGTGAGAAGAACAGTAAGCAGCAGAGATTTGTGATTAGTAATCAAGGCAGGAAGTTCAGACATGCATAGGGGTGCCGCCCCCACCCCCTTTTCGATGCCAACACACTGGATGCAAGCCTTAGGCAAAGTGTCATGCGGTTAGTGTTCAGACAGATCTGGTTCTGTGGCGAAGGGGGAAAAAAAGACGAAAAATGAAGAATGAGGAGGAAAAAGAGGGAACCAGAGAAAGCATTTTGATTAACAAGCTTTTTAGGAGGACAAGGCTCAGATGGAAAGAATCTTTCAAAGAAGTGAAAAGAGAGGAGGGTAGAAAATATCCAGCAGTGAGTGCGGACATCTTGCATGACTGTACGCATGTTTTTTTTTTTTTTCCTGACCCCCTGTTAGAAAGCAGTGTTTACACTAGAGTTCCTTAGACAGCAGGAGTGCAAAACCTGTTTCTCTGACAAATGAAAACAATTAACTGCTTTTTCCTTGCTCTAGATGTACCACTGTAGCATATATATTTATAATCACAAGTACCAAATCACAATACAAACTTACACTCTACCTAGAAAGGAAAATACAAATTCTAGTAAAATTACATCTGCTGAAAGATAAGAGCACAGTTGCATGAAGGTTTATGACTTTATTTATGTTAGTGTTAGAGGCAAGCAGAAAGGATCAAGTCATTTGTACATTACCAGTGTTTTGCAGGCAGTTTTGCGAGGCCAGATATTTCCACCTTTCCCAGGCTCTGTGGGCTTTGCCAGCAGCGCAAGGATAGCGCGCGTCTGCTCGGCTGCCGAGCAGATAAATGTCTAAAACAGACGAGGCTGTGCTCAGAGCGAAGCCAGGGCTTGCATAAGAAGCTTCTTCAGTTTAGTATCTGTAAGTCACAGTTGTGGGGTCAGGTACAAGATACTGCCTCTTTTGGAAGAAAGAGGTTGGTGTTTTGCTGTGCCGTAATTACTAGGCTATGAAGGTGCTGTGAACAATAGAAGTGGAATATGGCTTGTAATTAGTTCTTATGTTAGAACATCCACTTAGGGGAAAAAACTAGCATGTAATATACATGTTCAGCATTTTTCATAGGCAGAGAGACTGTGTATAAACTGATAAGAACAACCAAGACAGAGTCCTGCATGTGAATTTTCACAGTATTATAAACCGGTCTTCCCCATAATACTTTTGTCCAACCCCATCTCCCATTTCAGGGGAGGGCAAAAGTATAAGCAAGCAGGCTCCAGTTTTATGTGGCTGGTTATGTCTAGTCTGTAAGTGCTGTTTTGGGTTGTTGGCTTATGGATAACATGAGCAGTACAGTAAGATTTATTCCTCAGGTTTCTTCATTTATATCACAAAAATGATACATGATATATGTACAATTTTTATGTAAATATAGTCTCTTTTTTTTTTTTACCTAAAAGATGTGCTGCCAAAGTTATTATAAGTTAGCACTGATAAAATTCCAGCACATGGCCATCACAGAGCATAACGAGTGCTAGGATCAAGGAGTTTGAGACATATAATTTCAGTGATGACAGAGGCTGTGTTTGTCTCTCTCATGAAGAGACATCTTTGAAGTGCCATTTTTATTATAATGTTCTTTAATAGACAGAAACGATACTCTATAAAACAGCATTAACCTTCCCTTTGCTACCTAATGCAAGCTAATTACCCTGGGCGGGAAAATCAGTAAATAAAAGCAATGAAAATAATCCATTTATGAATAGTTTTGTTTTGGAGATTATTGAAAACTGAACTTTGACAAAATGACAGCAGCATGACTGTCTTAGTCCCTTGGTATACTGTAATCTGCTTCTGGAATAACAATTGATGATCATTTGTGAAGGCTGCCTTTGAGGGAAAGTCTTTTGATGATGAAACGAAAGGTGAAAGCCTCTTTTAAATAAATCAACTACAGATGTTTTTGTAACCCCGGTTGGAGTAATCACTTGATGAAGTGGCATAGGACTATGAGCATATGCTCTGCTCATCTACCACAACACAATTTCTCAGTTAAACCCATTTCTTTGTTAATGAGAAGAAATGATGTGGTGTCGAACAGGGTTGGAACAAATGCCTCTGCCAGTGGTTGAGTATAAGCTGATGTAGTGTAACAGCACGTAACTGAATTGACATTGGATATGATTAGCTACAGAATTGGGTTCCAACTATTCAACAAAAAGCCTGATTTTGACTAATTAAGCTCATAAAAATGAAAGCTAATTATTAAAGTGAGGTGATGTTTTGCAGAAATGGAACAAATTCTTTGGACTAGTATCCTGATGAATAAGCCAAGCCAGGAGAACCTTTTATTAGATAGTAAATTGAAGCGATGGAGGGAGATTTCACTTTCTACCATGCAGCAGAAAACATCAAACAATTGTTAGCAATTGGACAAGTTATAGATATAGAATGATGTTTACACTCAGGGAGATTCACAGACTTCACCCAAAGCCTCTCTGATATTTTGGCTGTTTTAGGTCAATTTCTCGTTAGAAAGTCATCCTTTGTCTCAGTCAGAGGTTTTGACTGCTGTTGAGTCACATACAGGCATGTGATTTGTTCATCAGGACAAGCCTCCTGATGCCTGCTTCTGAAAAGCAAGACCTCCATAGCATTCTGTTGCCACCATGTTCTGGTTTCTTCCAGAATTAACACTTGCCATCCGCTGAAGAATTTATTCATTTATTTACTTCATTCACCTGGAATCTTGTTTCTCATGGCTTACAAGTTCCTTAGATGCCTTCTGAAAAACTCCAAGAAACTCATGTGCTGAGGTTTTGTATTTGGCTGCTTTAATAGAAAACCTCAGCACATGGTTTCTCTAAATGCACGTTGGCTTAGAGGTTAGCACTGTCGCCTTGCACCTCCAGAGTCCGGGTTCGAGTCCCAGCCAGATTCAGTTCCTGTCTGTGTGCATGGAGTTTGCATGTTCTCCCTATGCTTGGTGGGTTTCCTCTGGTTTCCTCTCACAGTCCAAAAACATGCAGATTAGGCACATTAGGTGTAAATAGGCCCATAGTGTGTAAATGAGTGTGTGTGTATGTGTGTGCCCTGCGATGGATAGGCACCGTGTACAGGGTGGACCCTGCCTTGTGAGCTAAGTTTCTTTCCAGGGATAGGCGCAGGCCCCCAGCCACCCTGTATATAGGATTAAGAGGTATAGACGATGAGATGACGAGACTATAAATGCCTAATGTTTAATGTTCAGGCAATTTTTCTAATTCAATCCTGGTGTGTTCTGTTGAGAATGACCTTCAGGTTCTAAGACAACTCTATGAAACAAAAGACCTATCCAGTTTGCTCAGTTTGTTGTGGACCTATGTATAAAAAGAGTCTGCATAGATCTGGAATTTTGTGTTTACTTCTTCGGATCTGTGCCTTAACAGAAGTCTTTGGTTCCACAGAAAATAACCTTGAGCTTTAGGCTTCATTTACACAGGTGTGTGTTTTCAAATATTGTGCTATCAGATGAATTTAGGCCTAGGTTAAAAAAAAAAAATCTAAGGGCTGAGCTGATGGCACCTGAGGTCAACTTTGAGTGTGGAAAGACTTGTGTTTTTTTGCATATGTTTTTAAATAAGGCTGTAATGAAACCAAATGTGGAAAATATAAAGTGAATAAAGTGCTTTCTAAATGCATTGTATACTGCTTACTTGATTGAAGACAGTGTCTACATGTATGTCTTGCAACAATCCACAACAAGTCTAATCTTAAATTAGATTTTTGTTGTAGGTACAGGGAAGCGGAATACATTTTTCAGGACATCTATAGATAACATCACACCCTTTTTCTTATATTGATTGATTTAGATTTAGATTCTTACATTGATTTATATTGATGTCATACTTCCCCACTGTTTGTGCTCTTGTCTTTGTGCGATATTTTTGTGGGGACTTGAAGTGAAGGCAGTGAAGTTTGCTGTGTATATTCAGATGTTAACTCGTCCTATGTGACTCATCTAATAGGTATGCACAGCTGCTGGTTTTGTACAGTGAGAGAAAATTGGCTAAGATAAGGCATATGTCCACTATATACCAAACACATGTGAAAGCATGTTCAGGAAAATACAGTGCTGTCATAGAGCTTACAGGAAATTTGAGCAAAAAGTTCACCCCCATGTAACTCCTTTTGGTGTGCAGGTGATTAAAAGGAAGGGATTATCTTTAAAGTTCAGCACAGATACAGTACAGATTTTTAGTGCTTTGTTAAATTATGATGTAAGAGCTGAGAATAAAAATAAAATAAAAAAATAGTGAGGCATCAATACCCTATTTTTTTCAGTGTACAAGAGGATTTTGGTAGTCGCTCATAATGAAATACCAATACTAACACTGCATTTACAGCTGCAAGAGCATCTCCAGTATTTAGTTATCAGTTATGAATAAATCAGTTAACACTTTGCGTTTTTTGAAAGATGTTTTCTTTTCTGCAATTCATCAATGAACTCAAATGTGGCTCTGCAACCCCAATCTTGAATGAAGTCCTTCGTTGTGATCACTGCTGTAGCATTGTTCTCTTGTAGTGACACAGGGCCTCCTTAAAGTTGACATAGGCTTGCAAATCTCCAGTATAATCCTCCAGCTCTTTCCGTTTGATCTAGCTCATGTGGTGGTTGGCTTTAATGGAGTCCTTTTAACAATTTTGCAAACCAAGGTCAACCTTGGTTTCTTTTGCCACAAAAAAGCTCTGCAAACATCAGGTATCTGAGCATGCATTGCCTTTCCATGCAGATAACTTGCATATACAGTATAGGAGCATGCTACAGGAGATAGGGCCTGATGGTTACAGCTGGTGGTGATACATTCATGCAACCACTTTACCATTAGGGATCAATGAGCTTTTATGTGGAAGTCTTCCAGCTTCTCAATGTGCTGGCGGTACAGCATCTGAGATTCACATGCTTGAAGGAGAGATGGGAGAACCAAAGGATTGTACACATTTCTATTTTGTCATCAGACATACAGTATGCTGTGCTGCTTAAATAAAAAACCCTGGACTGCTTGAGAAGGCATGGATGAGATGTTGAAGAGGAATGGCACTAGCCCACTAGACCCAGCCCTGCTTCACACTACTGCGTATTCCAAAAGCTGCTATCACATCACCGCCGTAGGGGATCTGGCCTGTCAAACCTTCATGAAAGACTTAGATGATCTTTCAAATTTGTGTAGGGATCTGATGTCCTCAAGGACTGTCCAAAGAGCCTTATTGTTGGTGTCAAAACCTTCTTTTCAGGTCAATCAAGACACTGTAGAGAGTCATGTTTTGCTCAATGCCCTTTTCTTGTGACTGTCTCACTGTAAGGATCATGTCCAAACTAATTTACTGTGTCTCTAGCAGAATCTGCTTGCAGTCAAAGATGACTTGAGCAAAGATATTTCCATCAACAACAAAATAAAAAGAGATAGCCCTGTACTTCCCATAGTTCTTCCATGTGCTTCTCCTGTTAAAGTTAAGTAACATGTACCAGAATAACAATCAGAGCATCACGGTCTCATTAGTGATACCATTCTTTCCTGATGCTCTGGCTGAGTTTTTCTGGAAGCTCCCTTTCATGGTCTCTGCAAGGGAGACTGTCAAGTAAAGGCAGTGTAACATGTTTGTCGGCTTGTAAATCATATTTTTAGCGAATTGATTTTGAATTAAGTGCATTAGCTGGCTGTAGTGAATGGTGTGCGGTTGCCATGGAGTAGAGCAGGTTTGCAAATATGACACGGGGGGAGGGGGGGGGTTGGGGGGGTGGACTGTAAGGAAATGATGAGTGGTATGGGAGTGGTATAGGGGTGGAATTTTATCTTAAATTATGTCAGCCTGCAAGTTGGAGTCTTCCACTCTTCTATTATTTCTAGGTTAATAGAAATAGGGCATGTTCTGTTTTAAGGTTTGCCTTAAAAACATTTTTAAAACATGCAACATTTTCTTTTTTCCTCTTCAGTATTTTATTGTTCCTGAATCTGTTATCCACAAGATTATTACCATGATCTGTATACTACCACAAACCTAATAAAGCTAAGAGTTTTCTGGGAGAATAAAGCCCCAAACCTTGGTCAGAAACTATGCATTAGAAGCTGTGATTATGTCATCATGATTTGTCTCTTTAGTTGCATGAGCAACTTGCATAAATTGTAAGATGTCTTTTTCCACTGTGGTAGTGTTCGTGGAGTCTCGTATGGATTTTTTTTATATGGAAGAATTCATATTCTGCCAGAAAACTGAGGTACTCTGTTGTGGCATGTCTGCCGTCAGCGTTTTTAGGGAAGGATCTGTATTTCTTTCCTTCACTCGAGCAGGGTACCTTAGGGCATCTTCCATATAAAGCACTTACTGTTTTAAAGAGGTGCTTTTGTGAAAAATACACCAAAGCAGATTATTAGTTGATCAAGCAAGACATTGTGTTTTTAAGTTTTCGCAATTGCTTTATACTGTACATAACAGCAACATTTGATTTCTTTAGTATTTAGCTACAGTCAAGTAGCAAAGAAAATGAAAGCTCTTTTGTGGTGTGGCAGACATTTTGATGGCATTCTTTTTGTTTTGTAAATCATAAACTGTGGGCTTTACAGTTACCAGATTGCAAACAAACTGAATTACTTTGAGAGATTTTGGAGTGATGTGTGTGAGAGCACTCTCCACCACATTCATCAAAACACCAACTGGGAAATAATCTTTTGGAAAAATGGTGTTCATCCTCCCAGTACAGTTTCAGAGACTTATAGAATGAAGTTGTTCTGGTGGTCTAACATTTTACTGAGTCACTGTGTGTTACTTTTTTATTCAATTTGTCACTATGTTTACTGTAACCATGTAAAAAAAAAAATCCATTGCCCAAACTTTAAAGGCTAAACTATAAAAGCAGTAATATATATATTATTATTACATATAATATATATATATATATATATAAGCAAGTAATACACATGCTAATACACATCCCTATTTATTAAAATAATTTATGAAAAAAAATTTGATGTTTAACGATACAGAGCAATGTTTTTGGAGCAATCACTAACCCCCCTAGAGAAACCTCTATCTATACTCAGTTATTTTTGAATAATAAAATGACTGCAGGCAAAGAGAGAGATAAACAGTAAGAGAAATACTGTATTGTATTACAGACTGTTCATACCTTTCTGACACTTTAATAAGCTACTGAGGGGATAGGGTGTCTTTTCCCAGGATTAGTGAATGATGGCCAGGTTTTGTAAGGATGCCTAAATTAACGGATTAAGTGAGAAGCATTTCAAAGCATAGTTTAGGCCAATATAATCAGTAATGCAATGGTAGGTTACTGATGATCAACCATTTATTATTTTTTCATAATTAGGGATATCTTTGCAGTTAGGAATTTGGAACATATTTAGGTTATTTCCAATGTACAGTATTTACCATTAAGATATTGTCTGTGACCATCAGCAGTTTATTTAGTCTCAGAAAAATATTACATAGATGTTCAGAATTCTAAATCGGATTATATTATTTTCAAGATGAGAAGGGATGGAAATTTGAAGTGGATTTATCTAACTTGCAACATTCAATATTTCACTTTTTTTTTTACATTATGCAAAAACAAAAAGGTGCTTAAATGATCTAAAATAAAGATACCAAGTATAAAAGTATAAAGTAAAAGAACAAAAGTATAAAATATAAAAAGTAGTTGTAGGATGTAACTATAACAAAGTGATGTTCGGTGATCATTTGTGATTGATCAGAATGTGTTAATTCCTTTTCGATTCTTTTATCTTCCCTAGAGAGACAAGAAGAGACGCGTCTTCAGATGTGTGAGTCATTAGTAGGAATTTGTAAGCAGTATTAGCCTGGTTAGAATGCTCTGATTTTATCTTTGCATGCATTTGACTTGAGATGAATTCTACATGTAATTAAAATAATTAAAATTTTAAATTTCCAGTTATATGAAAAAATCTTTTATGTCCTATATACAATATATTATACTGTATATATTGTACTTTTATGTCCTATATTAATGTTACATCCTTTAAAAAACATCACTGAGTATTTCTTTTATTTCTATATATAAATATAAAATTAGATTGGACAATAAGAGATCAGAAATCAAATAGGTCTGCTGTGTAAGAGAAATACAGTCTGGGTTTTGTCTCTCGGGGACATGTGCACCTCCAGCGCCAGCAGACAGGACTGACCACCACTGTGGGCTTTTTTTCCCCTTTCAGAGAAACTCTAGGATTTTTTTTTTTTAAACGACTGAATGTCTGCACAGGAAGACTGGGGAACAGATTATCTGTGGTGGGCTTTCCATAATCACTAGAGAATGGAAAGACATTGTATTTTTATGTGGTTATTGAATGATTTTATGTTCTGAGTACAAAACAGAAAAAAACTAATGGCCCCTAAGGGGTAAAGTCAGCATTTGACTGATTACTGTTTTAGTAATTTAGCTTGTACAGTATATACAAAGCTAAATTTAGTGTACAAACTGAATTAATTCAATGAAGTGAGGTCTCATATATGAACTATGATAAAAAGCCATGTTCAAATTACAAGCCATGTTGTTTAATTCCAATTGTTTTGGTCAGATTTGATTTTTCTGTCAGAACGGTTTACAATCACATCACATAATTACAAATGATGTTTATCTGACTCTAATGTTGACACGTCTGTTCTCTAAAACAACACACACGTGCACATCAATACGTCTTTGCTCATGTGATATGGGTTAAAACATCATATTTTTGCACGCACTCATGTATTTTAAACAATGGATGCGATTTTAGCAAAAATATGCTTGGAGTCTTGCTCTGGAGAATGGCTCAGGTGTATTTGTTGATGTCCAGAAGAAGGAAGAAAGTAGAGATGGGGGGGAAAATCGATTCAATTATGAATTATCTTTTTTTTTTCATGTTATGATATGCATATCCCTTACTTTTATACTGTTTACATTTCACCACCCTTTGAATATGGGAATGACGTTGCAAAAGTATATAACTTTTGGAAAGGACCAAAAGCAATCATAAGATCATGTGTATCTGTGCTATTTCTTTGCCTATGTGACCCATTCTTAATGTTTTGGTCATGTCACTATATTGTTCAATCTTGAGCCCTGTATATGTTTATTAAAAAGCTGGCTAAAATGCTCTGAGTTTTAAGGGCTACAAGCCTCTGATTTGTTTGTTTTTTTCTCCAAATTCTGTGAGCGAATTAGTCTCAAATTCGCTCATTACACACAGGCAAGCACAATTTCATGTGCGTGAAAAGCCCTGCATGCTCACAGCCACTCACCCCGCACTCTCACTGTCAAGTTGAGTTTTGAGTTTTTGGACGCCTTTGAGGCGGTAAAATGTCTCAAAAATACGAGTTGCTCAGTTAAATGGTAAACGATTTATAATATCGTGATACTTTCAGAATCGCAATTTTAATCAAATAGTCACCTAGGTATCGTAACAGTATTGCATTGGAGACGACTGGTAAATTTAATCCCTAGAAGAAAGCCAGACGTCTCACTTTAGCTATTTCAGTAGCTATGACTGATATGAAAGTGACTTTGAGCCCATCTGAAACACATCAGATTTTTGCTTTTAAAAAGCCCTTAAAATCAGATCTGTATCACATTAGGATAAAAAAAAATCAGATCTGAGTCACTTTTGCCTGGTGCTTAGAAAGAAGCCAAGATAGAGCTTTTGCTATTACAGAATTGTCACTGGCAGTTGATTCTGAAAAAAAAAAAAAAAAAAAGCTATTGCTAAGCAGTTTTCAGTAGTACAGCTTTCTTTCAACTTATTTTCTTTGGTACTGTAAAAAAAATGCTTTAATTCGCATCACTTATTTAATTCCCATTGGACAGTAATAAACCATGTTAACGCCCAGTGAACAGTAATAAACCATGAATATTAAATGGAAAATCATGGTTAGTAATAGCACCATAGATATTTATTACAGTCTTGATCTGTTCTCTTGAAATGTTCTCTTCTAGATGTCAGTTTAATGCAGGATTAGAGCACACTAAAAAGCAAGCAGCACCTAAATCAAAAATTTTAATAAGATATATAACTATTTACACTTGCTACCAGGACACACATTTAATCAAGTTGAAAAACACTGGCATATCATTTAAAAATAATAGTGAGTACAGACGAATCACAAATGAATGGAAAACCCAAAATTTAGTGAGGTGATTCTCCAAGTCTTTTAAATGAGATTCCCTTAGCACGCAAACATGCTACTCCAGAATCTCCCATATGTGTTCAATTGGGTTGAAATGTGGAGTGTTAAAGCCTTTACATGTGATTTACATCATTCTCAAACGTTCGGTGATCCTTCACGGCCTGTGGATGGGAGTGCGGTAATCCTGGAAGTGAACACTCCAATCAGGACAGAACTGTTTCTTAGTAAGATAAAAGACAATCAGGGAGAAGAACTTTGAATTGACTTGGATTTGTGTTTACCTCTAAGGAGACAAGTTTCCCTCTACACAGACCCTGAGAAGAAAATGCCTTCTACAGAATAACATCCACCTTTCATTTACCATCCATCTGTGGCTCATGTGATGAAATGAGACGAAGGATTAGTTTCTTTATACGCCTGTTCATCAATACCTAAAAATCAATACCATGCTCACGGTAATGGATTGATGCTACTAGAGGTGTACATTTGGCTTAAGAAGTTTTGGGAAACAAGAAGTTGCAGAAGCAGGAAGTTTTTTCTTTAGAGATGAAGCTCAGGTTATAAAAGATCAAGCTGATTAGTATGGAAGTGTTGGACACTATTTGGTGGAAATTAGGCTTTACTCATTCATCCATTAATTTATCTTCAGTAGTTGCTTTATCCTTGTAGGTGTAAAGAAGCTTGTGTTTGTATAGCAAATTATGGAACTTGTCCAGCAACACAAAAAAACATCATAATTAATTACATCACCGCTATTAGTAAAATATACCAACATTTTGCTGACGCGCTCAGTAACGTCTTGCGTAAAATCATGGTCCTCAGTAATAAATATGGAGGCATCAGTTATTTACTCTTCGAATATACTGTAGGTAGTGTGTATACCAATAGAAATCTCTGAACTCTGTCTTGCTTGTCTTGCCAGGAGAAATACCCAGATGTGGTTCAACTTCCTGAAGGCTGCAGATCTGAGATCATGGTGATCCAGAGTCCACAACTTCCTGGGTAAGCTTTTATACCATTACAATTCGTAATGTGATGCTTTTATCAATTAGTAGCAGTAAGTTCTTATATTATAGAGCTGAAATGATAACCTCCAGAGTGGAACAGTGTTCTATTCTCAAGAAAGCTGCCTAGAAATGGAGTTTGCATCTCTGAGGTAAACTCTGTCCCATTCTGAATGCAACATAATTACAGAGATTTGTGAAGGTTTGTTATTTTGGGCAAACCTGAAGGACACATCTATAGCTTCATCCAGTAAAGAGAGTCATGAATGCACCGCCTTTCCAGTTAAAGGATAAAGACATTTGTTGTAGGATAAAATGTCTTAACTAATCAATGCCAGCGTGTAGTTTTTGACAACGTAGACATTTGGCTTGATCTTGCTTTTGTGTCCTCATGGAAACATCAAAACAGAACAAAACAATTTTTTTTTCAACTTCAGGTGTTCAATGAGCATTTTCTGGAACATTACTGTCAGTAAAGAAGGAACAGTCAAGCCGAAGATTGACCTACTGATGAAAATGCCTGACCAAGGTGAGCATACTGTACCATTAATTGAGACATAATACATTTGACAGTTCAATCAGGCTGTGAAGAACAGTACTAGAATTGAAACTGGTGTTGATTCAGTGAATAATTCATACTTTTTAAGGTCTCCTTTTTCCAGTTATAACAAAAGTAAACAAGACAGATTTGTTTTCTACAAAAAAAGTGTAAAAAAAATAATAATAATAATAAATGGCCATGAAATATTTAACAAGTACTTTTAGCCTTGAAAACACAGGTCAAGATTGATGACCTTATGGTGGCGTTAGCTAGTCCTCCAAGCAAATGAAGGCAACCTATGAGTTTGCAGCCCAATTTACACATAAAGCTTAAAATACTATGTATTGTATGGTGAGCATGTTAGTTAGTAAAGTACATTAATATAGACACAAAAAAGCATGTGTAACAAACAACACAGCTGGAGGAGTTCATCTTTGCCAATAAAAGGTCTGTGTTTGCTCAACGTGGTTACTCCCTTGACAAAGAGCCGGGCCATGAACTGTGACGTTTACTCTTTACATCACACATACAAGATGTTTTTCAGTCATCTTCATTGTTTCCTCATCATGTTTAACTGCAAAGTGACAGCATGTTGAGCTAAAGCAAGAGTCTTATTTCACTCAGCTGTGGTGTAGCAGGTGGAGGTTCAGAGCAACATAGGGCATACTAAGGTTACTGCATAGAAGTCAGTTCTAAAACTATGAAGTATAATTTGTTTACAAAATAAAATATTTATTTTAAATAGTAGAAGAAGAAAAAATTATGAACCTCTAGCTATGCATCTATGGATAAAAATAAAATAAAAAGCCCAGACATATGATCTGCTTGTCCCATGTACTAGGGATATCCAGGTTAATTTATTTTAAAGGTCACAAACCAGTGATTTTGTGGTATACTTTCTTTAAATGTAGAATCAACACCTCAACTCTCAACTGCTTGATGAACAGTAATGTGCAAAAGTCCTGCCTGTACCTGAGCAGTTTCAGAGGAATGTTTTTTGTTACAGTACAGTACATAGTGACCCATGAAGCATTCAATCATAAAAACCATCTACCTTAAAGCACGAACCAGTGAGAAACTGGTGTAGATGATGACAGATCAGGCCGGTGATTAGTATACTGATGATGATGAATGGTGAGTGGTTGGAACAGATGAGAGGGGAAATGAGGTTGCTGCTGAGGTTGTTACATAACCAAACAATTTTTAAATTGGATCTTAGGCTCTTTGCAGCCTGTCGCAGTAAAACATTTGTTCCAATGCTCAGGACTTTTTGCACAGTACTGTATAAAGGCTAAAATCATATTGTATAACCTTAGATGTTGCAGTACTGAAACACAACATGAAAAAAATATTGCATTAGGCATTAAAAAGAAAAAAATTCTAGCAATGTAAAAGTTCTCAATGATAAAACCTGCTGTCTTTATTAACAGCTCAAAACTTGGATGAGGAAAATGTGTTGGACTCGGCACCAGACAGCTTCCGGAGTCTTCTGACGGCGTTCGGAGTGGAAGCCACGATCGAAAGTTTAATAAAGTCTGTATGTTTTTGAACAGTCAGGCAACAAACCAAACACACAGATATTACGTTCTTTATCATTTTATTC
This sequence comes from Clarias macrocephalus, assembly GCA_011419295.1. NCBI lineage: Eukaryota > Metazoa > Chordata > Actinopteri > Siluriformes > Clariidae > Clarias > Clarias macrocephalus. The sequence goes on along the minus strand of JAAGKR010002517.1, from coordinate 26,061 downwards.
AGTATAAACACCATTGTATCTTCACCCATTTAGAAAGTATTAATGCAATCTGTACACATTCTGTCACCACATGTACACGTGTGCACATAGCGCATGTAAATATACATCATTAGACAATAGCTAGAAAAATAAATAATTTAAATAGAAAAATGTGACAGCAAAATCCACTTTGTCTTTTGAAATAGTGAACAGTTTAGTCCTTGTGTAATCTGCATCACAGTGGGTGTGATTTCTTGAGAGGATTAATAGTAACCTGGGTTTCAATTTAGCAAGTACACATCCTTTAGTTCCTTTGTAGTGAGTCAGTCAATGTTTTGCTCCCTGCAAGTTAACTAGAACAAAAACTTCAAGTTTGGCCTTAGTTTTACACTCAGACACTGCCAGTCAAAGGTTTTCATTAATCAAATTATTGATTAATTTTAAATCATGTAAAAATCAACTGTAAAGAAAATTGATTAAACGAGTTTAAGTGAACTAACTTAAATTGTAAAAAATAATCTTTAAGCATTGTCGTCTTGTCAAATGAACTTTATATAGAGCTTTGCTACATTGACAATTGATGTTTCAAGTGGTTCTGTCTTAAAGATATACTGATGATTTACAATTTTTTTTTTTTTTTTACACATTTTTTTCCCCTTAACTTACTGTTTTGTGGCACTAATAATGATTAAACTGTAATCAAACAACCTTCATGTGTTTGACTGGCAGTGTAGACCAAATTGTTTTTCTTTGCAAAAACAAACTAGCCGAGTCCCACGGCCAGATACATCTGTATCGCTTGCATTAAGGTAACATTGACATCTGATTTCACGTTAAACTTCAAGGAAAAAAAATAAAGCTTTTTTTTTTTTTTTTTTTTTAACTACTTCACATGTGATGACTACCAAACTAAAATCTGCAGCACACAGTACAAACATTTACAGAGGTACATTAGGAGCAACAGTAAGGGTTTGGCCACTATTACAGGCTGTTCATGTTTAAATACATGAAAACCCTCCGAACTGTTGATGATTAAGGCCTCGAGAACCGACATGCGCAAACGCAGTTACAAAATCAAGTCAGGTCACTGAATCGTTCAGTTTTTAACTAAGGAAGAGAAACTGCCTTTAGTGGTTTAAAACATTAGACACAGCAATCGCTAGACCACATATAAGCAGGAAGGTATTTTTTTAATAATAATACTACTAATGATAATATTAACAGCAGCAGCACTGGCCCAAGCAATGATGCATTTGATGCAATTTAGCAGCTGATACGACTCTCAGCTACCAGCACAAATGCAGAAATGTCCTTCAATGTGATGAATAGTGTCACTTTAAAGTGGTCACAAGCAAGTAGTCATTTACATGTATAGCTATTTGGTTATAGTCAACACTGTGCTTTCTGCCATAATTAAATGGGCCAAACGTAAGGGCTGAGCCACAGGCAACTCATTACGCAGTACTTTATGATGAGGACAAGCTATTAAAAAATGTACAAATTTACTGCTTTAGGTTACACAAGTTATGGAAAGTGCCAGCAGGGTTCGCTATACTCTTATGTGCAACGTGTGTTTGAATGCCTTTGGTCCACAAGTAAAAACCTACATTAACCACCGCTTAGTTTGGTTAAGGGCCGAACAAGAGTCCAGCTCAATTCAGCGTTCTCCAAAAAGGCATTTCTCCAGCACTTACAAGATTAAGGTCTTGGGGTTTTGTATGGGTTGTTTGTTATTTGGACCTGGTCTATATCCACTGTACCTGTAGCATACAAGATTACTAGTGGTAACTGCACATGTGCTACACTTAGGGTGGACAGAGATTAGGTCAAAAACAGAAAGGAAAAACAAATTAACAGAAATCTTTGTTCATTAAAACAATAGACTAAAAACAATTTAAGCAGCAAATACATGCAGTGGTTAAACACGGTCATCAGCATGTAATGCAAAAAAAAAAAATCTAAAGCCACATAAAATGTGATTGAGGAGCTTGATTACCCAACATAAATAACAGATTATGGTACAGTACTTATTGAACGTACAAAATTGATGGCACTGACTGCTAAATGCATCAACATTCAGCCTTCTCGCCATCTTGTAAATCCTGTTAATGTCAGTGGTCACAGACCTACACATTATGGAGTAGTAGTCTTGTTTTACGTCAAGTATCCATCTTTTTTTTTTTTCCATCAACTATCACCTTACTCTCTACATTGAGACACTGTCACTCCTGCAAGAGAAGAAAGCCACTTTTGGCACTAGAACGCTGTTGTGGGTCACATGACCACCCACTACATCTTCTCTCTCTGTCTGTGTCTCTTTCCATCCTTCGGTCATCCTAAAGGTCAGACTCTACATTCCTCCCCCCCACCCCAAAAGAAAAAAAAGAAAAAATTGGCACACATCTTAAACAGTGGAAGGATGAACAAATAAAAGCTGATCAATACACACAGATGGTGCATTCCATGTTCAGGTTTTGCCTTTTGTCACGGGTCACATGAGAAGCAGAGTGTGGAGCAGGGACGAGAGGAAAGCGAGGTTCATACAGGATGGAAGAGCAACGTGCAGTCCTGCCGCTCGGTGTAAAGGCTGGAGGGAGGCAGCTCCTGTGTGGCATTTGTGCTCTTCAGGTAATAGTTGACTATTTTGGAGTCAAGTTTGTACTGGTGCGGGATGCTTTCGTACGGTTTGGGGTCCAAATCCAGGATGGAGACAGAGAACGCGAAACGTGATTTTGTAGGCTGGATTTCTAAATGTGGCTGTAGCCTGGGGGGGGGGACAAAGAAATAAAAATAAATAATTGAGTTTAGTTACAGGTAGAGAAACAAGCCACACAGACTTTCACATGTTCCATTAGCTCTCCAAGTCTATTTCTCTAACTCTGGAGAAATATAGACATTATATATAAATGGTATTCATGTACCAGTCGTCTCGCATTCAGTACCAATCGCTCCCTTACTGACTCACTCGCTCCACTTTAACAAACTGAACATTCTTTTACGAGCTGGAGGTCTTAATTAGTTAGCTTCTGTCTGAGTCATTGTTGAATGAGAGGAAAGAAGCATGAAACCAAAATCAGCAGAGTCTGATAATCACACATCTGTGCAAACACACACACACACTACTGAGTAAAACAGCTAACACACCAAATGCATCAGGGTTTACTCAGTCAGAGTGGGAAGAGATAATGGTGTACAAGGCCTAAATTTTTCATGAGTATAATATGCATTTCTGTCCAAAAAGACAAAGTGGTCACTCATTTAGAGAACAGCTTACTTTATTCTCATGCAGAACATTCAGTTCTCTTCTTTAAAAACATTCAGGCCAGCCTCAGACCTGCTCACTACAACAAGCTATACAGTGCTGCCGAGTGTCTGTTGTACACAGATGACTGCAGCGCAGCCTAGTGGCTCCTGACTTGTGACACAAAGCTGCTTGTTTCCCCCAACCCCATTTGCCTACAGTTGATCAAATCCACAACAATATTTTATACTTGTTTCCATAATAATTGAAGCACAAGATTACACTTTGTGTCCCTGTTAGTTTTATCATATTTACTTTAACAGACACTGTATCCAGAGAGATTACATTTTTCTCATTATAGGTCTGAACAGTTGAGCACTTCCTGAAGGGCCCAACAATGGCAACTTGGTCTTGATGGAGTTTGAACCTGGGACCTTCCAATCAGTATTCCAATGCCTTAACCACTGACCTACCACTACCCCGTATTTAAAAGAAGCCTTCATTAGGCTGGTGCATGATGTTCAATATTTTCATAAATACTGTGTATCAAACAGATTACCATTTCAGATTTTGTTAATGACTCGACAAATTGGCGGCAACAGCTCTAAGGCCTTGGGAAATCAGTCACTAAGAAACAACTAAACAGCAGAACAGTGCATTCTGATGAAGAAATGTATTACTCTTATCAGGAACATCAGGAGCAGATGAGAAAATTTTGGTAAACTGTTCAAAGCATAAAATTACTTTGCATAGTTTTCCTGCAGCTGAGCGACGCATTATGGCAGAGGGAAACAGCTAGTCATAGTGATTTGGTGGATTTTTTTTTTTTGCATATTTGTTACATTTAAATGATTCAGATCATCAAGCAAATTTTAATATCCCATTTTTATCAATTATTTTATTTAATAAGGGAAAATAAATTCTGACCAAACCTACCTGGACCTATGTGAAAGTTTTTTTTTTTTTTTTCACAAGTTATCTTTGTATAATATTAAAATCTGTTTGATGATCTGAATCATTTAAGTATGACAAATACAGTGAAACCTTGGATTGCGAGTAACTTGCGAGCAGTCAGGAAGTAGAGCAAAATTTTAACTTGATAAACGAGTGAGGTCTTGATATACTTTTTCTGCTGAGCGTCATGTGATCACAACTAAGCCAATTGTTCTTCTCACTTTTGCCCTGTTGGATTGTGGGTAATCATCACCCATGCTCATGTACTCAAATTCTGTGCCCACGTAACTGAATATCTATAATAGTGTGAACGCACGCACACTGTTCTTTCGATGAATAAAGATTTAAAGGCTGTAGCAGTGCAGAAGATCGGTTTAGAGGAGTGATTCCCTTTGTGTGTGTGTGTGTGTGTGTGTGTGTGTGTGTGTGTGTGTGTGTGAGTGAGTGAGTGAGTGAGTGAGTGAGTGAGAAAGTAAGTCGTTCTACACAGTACCCCCTCTGCTTCTATGTATGAATATTTTTGGGTTGTGGAATGAATCATTGGAGTCTCCATTATTTCTTCTGGGGGAAATTCACTTTGATATACAAGTATTTTGATATATTTTTCGATGTATTTTGAAGCACGCTTCAGGAACGGATTTTTATTTATTTATTTTTTTTAAATCAGGAAATGGCAAATCCTTTTTCATGGCACTGCACCATGATAATCTGGATGGAGTTTGACAGAAAATACCACTATGAGGAGAAATCGTAAATCTTCACAAAGAGTGCACTTAGTGAACGATACTCACTTTTCATCTTCTCCACAAGGTGCGAATGTGATCATGATGGAGCAGTCCTTAGCAGTCATTGCTACTCTGTACTGAAGAACCTACAGCATATTGTTTTAGAAGTCAGAACATGTTATGAGCTACCAAACACTCGAAAATGGCAAGTACGGTTTTACCTTTCCGACAGCATATTCTATAGAGCCGTCATCTTCGGGAGGACACGATTTCACCTTCTCCAGGAAATTCACATCGTAAGGACCGTCTATCTGTAATCTGTTCCTAAACCCCACAGAACATCAATAATCTGATTAGATTAAGGTTACTGTGAATTTTATTTAAAGAAAACTTTATATGAAATATGAAATGAAGAGAGAAAAAGAAAAAAAAAGCATTCTGCATACTGACGCCACCCAATAATCACAACTGCTAAACCTTATCCTGTGTGTTTATGCCACCTAGTGCTTACATAGCATCATTACAGTTTACAGAAAGTGGTGAAGGTTTGGAACTAACCTCTCTTTAGGGAACTCCTCCAGATACTGCTCTACCCTCTTGTACAGCGGGTAGAGGCCTTCAATGTCGAGGTTGTCCATCATCTGAGCTTGGAGGATTTTGGCGAGGACACAGTCTTTGGGAAGCCCAGGACTGCCTGTAGAAAAAAAAAGACAAAAAGGTGAACTGGGGTTATGTTAGGTCTGGTGTACTAAATCCTCCTGCTCATAGCAGGAAAGCTTGTGAGCTTGTCAGAGTGGAATCTTAACATTAACTTCCTCTTACATTTTTTTCATGAGTTTAATTAATTTCATCAACAAAAATAATAACGAAAAATATTAATTGACAACCTTTTTTCCTATGACTAAGACGAGGCGATGATGAAACGTCACGGATGTAAATAGACAATGACAAAATCCGCATGCACATTGCATAGATGAGACTAAAATGTGGTTAAAAAAAAAAAAAAAGCAGTATTTCCCAGGTCACGGCGCATGGTACATCAGGAGTAGTTTGCGCGTGCAGTAATGGGATGTTAAAGTCGTCTTTAACTCATCACAGCAGTATTACTCGGGCGAAAGAGATTGAGTAATATCGGAGGGTAAACTGGCTTGGAAAAATACCACGGTTTCAAAACACTGTTGTTTTACTGTGACTTTCTTTTTAAAACTTTCCACTGTTGTCAAATATCTCAAAATTAAAAAAATAAAATGCCCAGAACAGCAAACATTTTTCGGTAGTTTAAGATGGCAGACAAAGAACCTTTCACTGCACAATAGATTGTGTTTCCAAGGCCGACTTTACCACAACATACTGCCATGCGCATGTTTTCATTGTAAAGATGGTAGACGAGAAAACATGATACTACTTTGTAAATATTCTGGGAGGTGCAGAGGAGCAAAATAAAAACAATCAGTGAGACATAATCAGTTCTTAATTCCGATTGCACACTCCAAGTGTTATTTTTATTTATCTTTTTTTTTATTGATACACTTCAATTAATCTGAGGTATCCCTGTTTTTCTTACGTGCAACTTTGTGTTGCATGCTAAAGTGCGTGTTCCCAAAAGAATTTGTTTATTTTTGCACTAGGTGGGTAAACTAATAAAATAGTTTATCGTCAATTACCTAAAGGCATTGAAGCCTTTTTCTAAAATTAAAATTGTAAATTAGTAATAAGTGTGAAAAATACAAGTAAAAATTAAATTTAAACAAGTTTTTTTTTTTTTTTACCTTTCCACCACAAGGTTTCAACTATGAAAAGCTCGGGCAACGCCAGGTATTCAGCTCTTAGGGTTTAATAAATAATGCTCAAAGTAGATCTAGAATCGTATCACACCTATACTTGTTTCTTCCCTAAACGTCAAACCGCACAGTTGTACAGGGTGCGTCTGTATGGCTAATATTACAATTTCCCTTCACTGGAACTAAAACACCCAAACCTGTTACAGTACAACACTCCTCCTTTACACAAGAAATATTTATGAAGGTGTGGTGTGTGAAGGTTAAAGTGTATGCATATGGATGTGATGTTTATGTGTCCAAACTTTTGACCAAACATATGAAATATGAAACATGTTGAAATTCACCATTTAACAGAAAGAAATAAAAATGGTGTTAATTTTTTGTTTTTGCACAGATAGGCTGAGTGAGCAGGAAAGGCATCAGTTTAACGAATAAAAGGCGAGTGTTTGGGGTAAAGTGAACAAGTTCATAACTTTCTTAACCAAAAGAAAAAATATCCTATCTTTGAATACAAATGTTCAAAATTCACCACAGATGATATATACAGCCATGTGTAAGAAACAACCCTTACCACTGCGTAGCAGATCTCTGTGCAGTGGACTGGCTTCACAGAGCACTCTGCTCTCAGCGAGCTGCATCTTCCTCTGTTCTCCGGAGCGATTCGAGTCTCCGGTGCTCAGCAGAGCGCCACAGATCACCTGAATGAACTCGCTGAGGATGGTTCTGCTGGACTGGTGACCATTGTTGTGGTGGAAGTACGGCCACAGGTGCTGGACAAGCTCATTTAAGTCTGGTTGTTGCTTGGCATCATCTTTGCAGCTGTATATCAATTCTCCACCCTGGGAGGAAGCAAAAACAAAAGATGGTAAAACAAAGGTTTTAGATGCATAAAGAAGTGCAAGAGAGTTCACATCACAGAAAATGGGTTTGAAAAGCATTGGAGTATTATATTAAACCTGTTTTTACTGACAGACAGATTTTACATTCGTCTGACATGGACTAACAGTCTGTTCAGGAAGTCAATGGTTCAAGGCTGCCATTGTGGGCCCTTGAGCAAATTTCTAATAAGCATTTTAGTCTCTGTACACACCTACAAATTTGTCCTTATCTTCCAAAAACCCCATACCACAACTTAACTTAGAGCTACACAATTTACACATGACAACAGCGGCAACATATCCAACATTTTTCCATTAGTAGCAGGGGCCGTGAGGAACAGGAATCATCAGATTCCAGTCAACAAATCAGTTCCTGAAGCCAGAATTAAGCCCCATTTACACTGCAAGCCTCGATGCCCAATTCTGATTTGTTGCCTATATCTGATTTTTCTGACCGTCTGTTTACACGTTCTTTCAACTATGACCCATATCCGATTCACATGTTTACACTTGCCATACCGTCTGAAACATCGCGCATACTTAAAGGGAGATTCTTGCACTACACATTAGCCAAGATGGACGAAGGCGAATTATGCTTGATGCTAGCTCTGCGATATATGCAAAGGAAAAGGGCCATCATTGCAGTCTGCGCATATGCTTCATTTATTGTGTCCTCAACCATTCAGAGGAATGTCTGGGTGCGAGATGTGTCGGGGTGCGAGACGTGTCGGGGTCGCTCTCTGGTGGCTTGCAACAGGTGCATCTGTTTGGGATGAGCAGCGCCTCGGTGTGCCTAATTACGTCATTAAACCGCGAAGAAGTCGCAGTTTTGATGACGTACAGAACGCAATGCCTCAGAAAATCCGATAGGTCTGTTTACACGACAATCACATTAGCACATATCTGATTTATTTCCACATATGAAGGAGGCCTGAAACCGATCTCGAAATATCGGAATGCATACGTTTTTTTCCCTGTTTACACGGACATATAAAATATCCGATATGTGTAACATATGAGCAAAAAATCGGAATTGGGTCACATTTAACTGACAGTGTAAACATAGCTTTAGACTGATCAGAAGTAGCATGTGTTAACATGAAATGTAACATGTGTCATATTTAAAAACAATTCTAAAATGACCTTCAACTTCTGCCGTTTTCGAACAATTTACACCAATCTGTTGTTGAAGTATCCTCTGGATAACACATTACACAGTTGCTCATGATCTCCTGACAAACAAGCAGCAAGACAGTCAAGCTGGTTAGATTTTCAGTCATCTGGGACATGTCGATTCTGTACCAGTTTAACAACTTTAGGACCAGGTAATGGTTTGACACATACAGGCTAATGAATCGTGGGGAAATCCCTGCTAAACAATGTGTGCAACTCTGCTACAAAATGACACTTTTCATTTTCTTCAGTGAGCTGTCTGACACCATTTCAGTGCTTGCAGAGCCAGATACAATCACATCAAATTCGACCTGCTAATTTCTGCACCATTTAATGCAACATTTCTTAAAAATGGGTAATAAGTGACCACGAACCACCAGGGAACAACCCATACGATATTATCATATAATACCTACTGTAAGTGCCAATTCAATTTGAATCATGTACATGTATTTTTTAGGTTTTGTTACAATTCTAAACAACCTTGGCAAATAATTCATCCCCAGTTCGATTCCCGGGTCATTCTGCAGCTTCCCACACCTGGGTGCCTGGAGCGGGTTTGGATAGGAGACACTTAGCGCTCTCTTCAAAAGAAGGTTTTGGAGTAAGTTTGTTAACACATGAATTACCAAACAAAAGAATCATGAGGCTTAACTGAATTTGTCATTTTCCCTCAATCTCTTATCAGTTAACCGTTTAAATAGCATACCTCCATACAGGTAACCAACAGCACAACAACTCTGCAGAATACAACTACTCATTTCTTAATTCAGAACTGGTTAAACCTAGCAGTGCAAACACTGTTAACAATAGAGTGCTATTGGGAAGAGAAGGGGGGAAAAAGCCTCATCACAAAACCTCTTTTGTGTATCAGTGGGTGCGAAATATATTTTCCCCAGTCATGCACCAAGCAACAGGGCACTACTGACTATCCTGTATAATGTCCTATTCTCTTTTTCCGCTTGCTCATAAGACAGAGGCACGTGAACAGGTCAAAGGCAGCGAGAAGTCCATCACCACCCCTGCCTGGAAAATTGTGTGTTTGCTCCAACTGCTGCATTAACAGAAAAAGCAGAAAAGCACCTCCCATAATCGGAGCACGGTGCTAGTCAAACAGTACATAAATTCTACGTGGCTAAACCATAAATGTTGACACCTCGGTCCTGATCAGGTAAGGTAGTAAAATAGGAGGAGTTCTCAGAAACATTATGAGGAGCTGTGTTGATAAGCATACAGTGGATACTTCACAAATTATTATGGGCTTATTATGTAACTAGCAAAATACTACTTAAAGCAACCTCTGGGGACTGTTTTGCAGAAACATCTGGTAGCAACTGTTCTAATTACTGTAGGGAATTGTTTGTTGTCCAAAATATAGTAATCATGACATCTGATCAAACGAAGGTCACATTTTTAAGCATACTTTTTGGACCTGTAGAAGAAGGGTAGCCAAATTCACCTGGTCAACTGGTAATTAAACATCATCAAAATATTTTTATGTATTTGTTGCTGTACGACTCCACACTTTCCAGTTGTAAAAATACCTTTCTTTGCCATCCTTTTGAATCAGCAAGATATGAACATTCACATAGAAACCATGTTGTAGGTCACGATGTGAGGAATTCATGCATTACTACGCTTTCAAAACTAGGCAAAGGTCACATTTTAAATCACAAGATATGCACTCCACCCACCACCTAAGACTGGGAAATCCCACCGTGACCAAAGACTTACACCAGAGTCTGAAAGTGTACTAGTGTGATAATGCCTGGGTGGACAGAGGTCAGAATGGGGATCTAATCGATATCTGGTGTCCCTGTCTCTCTTACATGTCTCTCTATGTTATACAGATCTTTCCCATTGGTTTATAGGCTCCTACTTTCACTGCAAAGCATTGTAACATGATCCATTATGATGATTTATAAACCCCCACAAGCCATTTTACTTACCTTGAAAATTTTCAAATTATTTTGTGGTTCTTCCAAAAGGTTCTTGATTGCAATATACATTCGCTGTTTACTCCTAAAAAAAAAAAAGAAAGAAAGAAAAAGAAATGCAAATTAGCGCATGCAGCCTCTCGTCTTCAAGATGTATTGTGTACATTGTGCAACAGAATGCATCATTATATTTGTGGGTCATGCTTCAGTGAAAGCCAAAGATGGGCATCCATCTTTGTAATTCATGGTAATTTGTGAGTCATGAGGTAAATTATTAAGCCAAAAGGCACCCGTTACAAAAGGTCTGCTGTGGAAGAGTGATATGATTCTTATGTGGCTGGATAACAGAAGCCTGACCAAAGTTCATTCATTAACTTTGAGTTAGTGATGGATCACTAAATGAAAGCCTATATTACTAGTATATTTAAAAATGTGTGAAAATTATGGGATTAAAATGCTCAAAAATAAAAACACATTTAAAAAAAACATTATATTAACACCACTTTTCTATTAATTCAGTGAAATTAGCTGTTCATTGTGGGTCTCAAAACCATACAACACAAGGCGTCATGACTTTTGCTCCTTTATATCAGGGTACTTGGCAGAGCCTACTGCTACTTCAGTGCCCTAGCTTCCTGAGCCACCAAACAGCCTGACATCATTTCTTCTGCAGGACTTCTAAAGATGTCCTTTTCAGGCATTATAAGTGACCTGAAAGTGGCTTGAAAAGAGGAATACAACATTTGAAGCGCAAGTCCAGGATCCGTCTGTGCGTGGTAGCTCTTGATGCACTGACTCCAGCTGCAGTCCACTCCTTGTGAAAGTCCCCAACACTTTTGAATGGCCTTTTCCTGACAATCCTTTCCAGGCTCTCCTGTCATCCCTGCTGCTTGTGCACCTTTTACTTCCACATAACTTTCTATTTTGATACAGCACTTTGGGAATATCCAACTTCTTTTGCAACTTCCTACTGAACCAGACTACCATTTAAAGGCTCAGGAACCCTTTGCAGGTGTTATGGCTTAATTAGCTGATTAGAGTGGGACATTTTGAGCCTAGAATACTGAACCTTTTCACAATATTCTAATTTTCTAAGATTGTGGATTGGTGGTTTTCATGAGCTGTTAGCCATAAGCATCTCAATTATGACAAATCATGGATTGAACTATCTTGCTTTGCATGTAATGAGTCTTTCATATATTAGTTTAACCTTTTAAGATGCAGTAGTGAAATAAATTAACTTTTGCACAATATTCTAATGTTTCGAGATTCATCTGTACACACACACACACACACACACACACACACACACACACACGTGAGATTGTTAGTACACCCTTCTTATTCTTTTTATGGCAGCTGGCACCTGCTGCATTAACTACCTCCCAGTACTCCTTTTTTTTACAGTAGCAGAAGAAACCAGTACAGGAGCACAAGCGCAGTTAATTGATCGTGGGTGGCATCGTTCTCCTGAACAGATTTTTAAAAAGAATGGGCAAATATCCTTGGGCAGCCATCAATTTACTTCAGCGGTCCACCAATGTATACTCTATGTGTAGGAAACACTGATTTTAATAAAAGAAGGGATGGAAAAATTAGGAAAAAAATTAACTCCCACTATGGTATGCTTAATCAAATTTGCTTAATAAAATTTGTACTGAAGGACTCCCTGAAAGTCTCTAACCTTCACTGTCTGTTTCTAACCAGTAGCACTCATGGCACAAGTTTTTTTTGTTTTTGTTTGTTTGTTTGTTTTTTGGTGGATCAACAGAGTGGGTACAAAAACCTTTTTAATGACTCAAATTTTATTTAAAAGGAACCTTTGCAGCTTCAGTGCCCTGAGCAACCAAACAGCCTAACATCATTATTCCTTCTGCATGACTCCTAAAGACTTCCTCTTCAGGCATTATAAAGGGACCACACACAATTTAGGACTGAAATTATCTTTTTGTTACCACCAAGACCCTTCATCTAGCCCTTGCAGGTTCAAAACCTTCAACTGTTATATGCATGTCTGTCTGCTAAATGACCAAATGTAAACACTGATTTTAATAAAAAGGAGTGGAAAAAAATAGGGGAAAAAAGGAACTCATACATTGGTATGCTTAATCAAATTTGCTTAATAAAATTTGTACTGAAGGGGTCAACGAATGTCTCTAAACTTCACTTTCTGTTTCTGACCACAGTAGCACTCATGGCGCGATTTTTATTTTTATTTTTTTTGCAACAAAAGGTCCACTTAAATTCATGACTTTATTTCTGATGCAATGTTCGTTATAATTTCCAAAACCACTCACCCTGAGAAGAGATCCAAGGGGCAATATCTGCTTAACCTGTTCCACTTCCCATTGGCTACCTACACATGGGAAACCAAAACAAGACGCAGACAGATTAGGATTACATTTGCAGTTAAGCTTAATATACACTTGCATAACAATACATCAAAACTGCCTGCCATCATCATTAAATAAAGTAACCACAAGAACACGACACTGTGTTTAGTAACGGTACAATCACATTAAATTACAATGTACATCAAGTGAACGGACCGCTTCATGGTGACCGTTCCGTTACAGAACAGAAAGCAGAAGCATGGCAACTTGTTCCTGTTAGCATGTAGCACAGTTGCCTTATACTTTTCCTCACCTTAAAATGCTGATGCATACAAAATCGGCACACTTTACGCTTGCATTCCTTGGTAACATGTCTTGAAAAGGGTAGAAATCCACATTTTGGCTGGGGGAAGAAAATAAATGAATGTTACATTCCTGATCACTACCGAGAAATACCCATAAAATGCAATTAAGCATCTAGACCTTTAGTTCTTTGACTTTCTTTAGCTAAACTTCAGGAAATGCATCACTCTATCCACATTTCCACTGCTACAAACCTTCCATGATTAGACCCGAGGCTTATGGCATTTAACAGCATGTGTCAACTGCCTGCAAAGTGTTATGGCAATGCTCTTGAAGGGTCTTGTGGTTTTTACCTTAATCTCTACACACAAAGGAGGTCGGAGATCTCCAAAGTGGCATGGGGAGAGGTGGGTGAGGTTGGGAAGGCACAGGCCGCATCCACTGAAAGTGTCCATCACTTTATCGCACCGCAATTCTGCATGACAATGGGAAAAATTTGAAGTTACTCAGTGCGGAACAGGAACTGGATTAACCCACAGAGAAGTAAAACTACATTTAAACACTGTTAAAGGTTTCCCAGCAGGCAGATGGTCACAGGGAACAGGCTGAAGCTTACAGCTGGAGTTCATCAGTAGGACATAGAAAAATTCAAAAAATTAGCCAGGGGAGTTCTATAAACATTTGCTTATTTGTTGGATGCCGCAGAAAACCAGTAATTTTGACTAGCAAAGTTGACGCAATCAAATATCCAAATACTAAACAGTCATAGTGCTCAGACTTCTTCTGATCATCATTGTTTAGAGCCTTATGTAATTTGCAGAACCATTACATCTGGCTCATGTGAAGCCAATCCTCTGCGTGTTTATATGGTGTGTACTGCTGCATGACCAGCATTGTCCAGGATGTTTATTGTAATGTGCAGCACTGCACTTCTTGCTTAGCTGGAAGTAGATACGCATCCTGATCATATCTTAAGTTTGATTAAATTTACTGCCTGGCCAAAAAAAAAAAAAAAAAAAAAACTCACTATTCTAAAAGGGTCAAATTATCGGGCTGTCGCAAGCAAAATAAATAAATAAATAAAAATAATAAACAGAGTTTACATTACTGGAACTGGGGGAGGATTATGAAAATGTAAGGATAGTTCTGAACTGTTAACTTTGTGGAAGAAATGTGGTCAAAAAAAGATTACTTAAACACTTGAAGTTGCATGGTAAAAAAAATAAATAAATAAAAAATAAAAAACCCAGGAAAAACCATCACAATGTTTAATAGTGAAATTAAGAGCATTTGTACACGCACCCACGCAGTGTGATGAGAATTCTCAGGATTGGGAGTAAACAGCTATGTGACCACAAGAAAATCACTTCAGTCATCAGAAAAAAGGCTTAAATTTGCTAGGGAGTATAACGATTAGAATTGGCGCAATGGAAAGGAAAAGGTGGTCTGATGAAGTTAAACTGACCCTGATCAAAGTAATAAAGTAAGCGCATGAAGCAATGCACCCATCATACGTGTGTGTAATATATATACACACATACACACTTTTTTTCACTTTATTTATGTGTAAAGTATGTTTTGTATGTTTCACTGAGGTGCTAAAAGCACAATTAAATTTTATTCTAATATATATATGGGATGGCGTCAAATTTACTCAGGCCAGATCTTACTTACATGCAGGCACAAAGGTAAATATAGATACACAGTTAGACATAAGCAGCAATTAAAAAGTTTGAAATTGTTCCATCTGCTTCACTTTCTTTACCTGGGCGTTCTTGCTGGATCTTTAAAGACAGCTGCCGTACAAAGTCCAATGGGAGTTTAACAACTTCCTGTCAACATTTAAAACAATATGTTTCAGAACACTCATGGTTACACCCTGTAATCAAGCAAAGCAATCACAATTATTTGTTTAATCTTTCTTTTTAAAAAAATCAACTTACTCCACTGTGCACATATTTCTCCCCCAACATGGGCTTCATGACATTTCTGCTATAATCCACTATGTTAACTATGTGTTGGAAAGCTTGCTCTGTCGTCTGTATGGGAGAAGAAGAGAAGATAAACCACTTCATGTATCTTAAATCATATGAGCTCCTTCACATGATTAACATCCAGCCTGACAGCCACATGTTTAAGGGAAGGCCAGAGTACGTAGGACTGATTGTTTATTTTACCACAACATATTAATGGGATGAGACAATCGTGTACCTGATGCATGTTTTCTGCATCTTCAGAAGGGTATTTCAAAAGCCGGAGGACTCTGGAATGCTGAGAAACAAAAAAGCACACGTCAGTGCTCAATTGATACAGCTCCATTAAAAGATAGCAGTTTGGTCTGATGAACTTTCTGCCCGATGTGAGCTCCTTCTTCGTGTCTATTCGTGAACGGCTTTTAAGCATTTTGAACTGGGATACATCATCTTAATAACTTAAACAGCAGTATTAATAACCATGTTACAAGTAAACATGCTTTTGTCCACACAAAACACCACACCCACAGTTCTCTCGAAACCTGTGTCCCAGAACTTATTCAAAGCTACAAACAAGTATGGTTGGTCTGTTTTTGTTCTGCAGGTTTACAGTTGGTATTTTCCAGCTCCAGCAGATAGAAGATATGTCAGAAAAACAGTGTCAAGATGCATGCTAATAAACTGATTACCTAACTTCAGGAGACTACTCAAGTGCTCATGCAAATACAGTACTGACAGCTGTTAAAGCAGACTTCAATAATCTAGTGTCTTTTGTCTTCACTTGTATGCATTTAAAAAAAAAATGGCTAGCCCAATAGTATGGATTCATAGAGACTAAATTCAAGAACCAGACCCAAAACCACACAACAGACATTTGGTCCACCCTGTATGAACCAGCTGTAGCAGACGTTCACAAGCCTAAAGTCAGGCAAGTTAAATAAAAAAAATCCACACAAACTCTTACGTCTTTCTCTATGCCTACCTCTCTACAATCTCTACCTCTTGGCGTCCTAGATTTAATTTGGACTAAAATTCTGAGCTTCTTTTCTTTTTTTAGTTTGACATGTAAGCCTATTTTCACTTCTGCTAATGGTTTCCTGCATCACCCACAATGCTACCTGCCGACAGTGGCGCAGTGGGATTTAGCCCTCACTTCAACTTAACCTTGATCAAAGACACGGAGCTCTAACCCTTCAGCCTGTCCAGGTCTCGCATTTCCTCACCTGTACAAACCTGATCTCAAAGCTTCAACCTTACCAACACTCCATCAGAAATGTCATAGGCCATGACATGTCATCGTTCGTCAACAACTTGAGCAGAACCTTTACAGTAAACCATGTAACCTGACTGGAACATGGCGTCCAATTTAATGTCTCTTACATTAGATAGACAGATACATAAAAACTTTATTCATCCCGAAGGAATTTCCAGAAATGTGTCATTAATATGATATTGAACATCGCTAAAAACAGTGAAAAGCGTAGGTTGGTCACATTCCCACAAGTTCTGTGTCCATTAAAAAAAAAAAAAAAAAAAAATTTTATTTTTATTTTCTATTTTTTTATTAATAATAATAATAATAATAATAATAATAATAATAATACAGAAGAAAAACGAGAGAAATTAAATTGTTAATTTAAAATATCACTAAACTGTGGAAGAAAATCAGAGCAGAATGATTTAGAGGATCTGCAAAGAGAACAGGCCGAATTGTAGGAAGGGTCACTTCCTCCATCACCTAGGCATCAGACTAAACGTCAGTCAAGCCATCTCTTATTAGAAATAAATTTACTGAACTGTTTATACTCAATAGTCGAGTCGCATAAACTCAGCTGTTTTAGGGCTTCTCTCTACAAAAACTAACATCTAAATGATTTATCATTCAGATGTTTCACGTGGGAAAATGGCATCAAGCTTACGTTTTTAAGTTTGCTTTATCAGGACATGTCTCTCGCATCTCCTACCTGAATGAATAACACACAGACTGATGTCACAAACATACGGCGAAAACTTGGATAACTAAGTACTTAGATACCGGTTCGATCAATTTGAAATAACTCTAACAAACCTAAGAACATCTATTTAACGAGATGTCTGATGTGTAAACAGTAAGCAAAATAAAGGCTGACGATTTGAACAGATACTAGTCAGTGCTGCGTGTGTGTATATATGTATAGAATAAAGCAACGCAGCGCGTGACACTATAATGCTTATTAGCAACTTAGCTAATGTTAAAAAATAAACCCGCAAACTTACGAACTTTCAAACAAAACAAAGCTTTAAGGTATATTAATTTTATATCTCTGTCAGCACTGTTTAGTTAAAACACCGGTTTGGTTAAACGCTATCTTTGTTTTTGTTCCACTTGAGGCGTGTGTGTGTGTGCTAATTAGCCGAGGCTAGCCCTGTCTCTGCCTGTCACAATTACCTGGATGTGAGAAACAACAAGGCTCTTGTTCCCTTCGCCGTGGTATTTCCAGTCGTTTTCGTCCATTTTGTCTAGTTCCATAACACGGCGGTGAGTACGGGGTGTTTCGTGTTGTTACGCTGAAAAAATAAGAATATAAATCTGACACTAACAGCTGATTTAGGCCAAGCGCAAACTTAGAGAAGTAGAGCAACCCAGGCGCCGCCGGACTCTTCTCATCCACACTGACGAAGGAGAGAGCGGCGGAGAGCGCGTCATCAAGGGCACGCGCTATCTTCACTCCGATTGGCTCCGGAAAATCCAGGTCCGGGAGAACAACCAATCCGAACGCGCGTCTAAAAAGAGGCGTGGACAACCAATCACACAGCGCGACTGAATGTTTCAGTTGATTTTTGTAAAAAAAAGAAAAAGTATAAACCATTTTATTGTACCATAGGTTTCACATTGGCTGAGTGGTTAGCATTGTGGCCTTGCACCTCCAGGGTGGGCGGGTTGAATCTTATCTACAGTGTGTGTGTGTGGAGTTTGCATGATTTCATCACGTTTGGGTTTCCTCTGGGTACTTCGGTTCCCTTCAGTCCAAAGGCATGCATTGTAGCATCACATAAACACAACTTTCCTGTACAGCAAAAAAATTATATATGAGAGCATACAGCGTTTTACATCTACACATTGTTGTATGTAGTATAGACTTGAATGTCTTCATATGAGGGTTTGATATTTATTTGTCCTAACTGGTGCGTCAATATATCCTTAAGTGATCCTCATATAAGGACTGCCAGGTATGATTATTTTGTCAACCTTCTTCCTGTTTAAAGAAATTAAGTTTAGAGATTAAGCTATCTGGTGCTAATAAAGAGGAAATCTGAGGAGACATTGCAATGTACACAGCAGAGATCAGGTTAATGTGGTGCATGAAGGTATTCTACTTTTACCACAATAAACAAACCTGTCATGCACAGCACATTTGTATAGTCAATTCATTTATGTTCCGGAAGTCATCTGAGAACAGTGGTTTGTGATTGCTCCACCCCTGCTGTGTGAAGGTGTGATAGTTTATCATCTTGTGATATTTCATCTGTACATACTCCTACATTGTTCTATATAATACTCTTAAGTAATAACCTAAGATGGAAAATGAAATGTCATTACAGTACAAAAAAGGTTTGATCCTAAATTAATATGTTAATGAATGAGTAAACATAAATTCAGATCACAATATGCTACTTTTAAGCAAATATTATTTGGGTGGCCACTGACATGGTAGCACATCTGTCACCGATATGAATGGATCAGCGTGTTCCTGCGATGGCCTATGTCCACTGATGTGCGTGTTGGCGACACTAGAGGGTTAAAATGTTGCATAGCACCAAATCGGCGACACCTCAAATGTGCATTTACTGTACCTCAAATATTACATAGAATTCAAATATGATCAAATACACAGTACGGGAAAAAAAAACTTGAAGCATCATCTTTATTCAAATGTATAAAACATGTACACATTTTTACAGATTTTAAAAACAAGCACTGTATCAAAATATATCAAATTTTCTCAGTCTTTAAAAACATTTTTAATGTAAAACAAATGTGAGCCAAATGTGCAGAGACATTAGCTGGAGACAGTCATCACAGTGCACGATTTGGATTGGTTCGAGTGACTGAGTTCTTCTTTGCAGCTGTCCACAGTCTTCAGATGACTCTCTGGCTGCAGTGGCGTGGACTCGTAGAGTACACATATGGACCCGTGCTCCCCTATACGATAGGACACTTCATATGGGTCAACCCACATTGTAAGCTCACTGGGCAAGAGGGAAAAGAGCTGCTCCTTGCTGAGACCGATGGCATGAGCGACCTTCCCTAAAAGCGGGTCCATCTTGTGATTAATCCGGATACAGCGATATCCCGAACCTCTAAAGGGTGCGTCAGGGAACCAGTGATGCTGATAATGCTCTAAAAACATTGGGAGGGCGGGGAGACAAAAAAACAAATCTCAGTTCCAACTTGAACATGGATTCAAGAGTACATTTGTTGTTAAAACATCATTCACTTCAGATGAAAGACAGCATGTTGGGCAGCACTAATGCTACTGTGATGTAAATCTTTCACATTTAAACACAAAAGGCTGTTTTGCACTAGTGGATTTCATCAGGTCTTTTAAGATTTAGCTACTGTACTGGACAATCTGATAGTGTCCAAAATCTAAAACAGACTCTGCAATTCAGTGTCGAATTATATCCCATTTTTAAATGTGCTGTGCATGACAGGAATTTGAGGGAAATCAGGCCAAAAATCATACCTTACATTTTAAGCTACATACCTGACAAATGCTAGATGTTGGAAATAAAATGTCTTTATTGCACATCAATCACTGTAATTTTGGTGCCATGCTAATAAGCGATCCCTTTCTCCACCTATTATACTATAGCAATTGGTTGGTAAAATTCATGGTTTGGGCATTGTTCCTATAAGATTTTTCCTTGAACCAAAATGCATCTAGACCATTTCAGTTGAAATGAAAATAACCTTTAAGGCAGTTAAGGCAGTTGAATATAGAGTAAATATTATGCGAAATATTTGTTAAATATCATGTTTAGTCTTACCTCCTAAAGCCTCTTCCAAAGAATGGCTGAAGTGTTGGAGTTGGTCTTCAGACAGAAGTCTTGTTCCTCTCAATAAAGTAGAAATAAAGTTCACAGCTGTGGACACCTCGGCTTTCATCGTAAAATATTTTTCATAAGCTGCAAAATATCACACAACACATGTTGTCTTTTTAATGATAAATTGAAAACTAGCTAATGTAGAAGTTAGCTTTGAGTCTCCTAGCCTGGGTAACTGGTTGGCACTTTTCCTTTGTTCACAAAACAAGGATAAACCGACTATTAAACACGACTCACCTCCTCCAGACTTGTCAAAAGTAACTCACATTGACTTTCTAGCTCTTTTCTAATCGGAACCTAAACACTTCATCGACCGCAAAAATAAAATGAATCGACGTTCTTTCGACCAAACTTATATCCACTTCTACAGCACTAACCAAAATAGGCTCAACGGCGGCTTTATTCCAAATCGCTTCAGAGTTGCTCTGTAAGTGCGCTCCGAAGGGGACGGAATAAGAGCATTCTGCAACCTAAGTAGTAGACTTTGTGTCTATTTGCTATGCGGCCCTCGCAATTGTGACGTTGCGGAATGTGTCAGGTAGTAAACAGTCTACAGCGTCGTAGAGGTCAGCCGTCCAATCAATTATCACGGATGTGATTACGTCACAGGCAGAGTGCGCGTTCAGTCTCCCAGAGCGACAAATTAAGAACGCTAGCTTATTTACCATCTTCTTTATGTACCCCACTATAAAGTGAAAAGCAGCACTTGTTGTGATAGAATATCTCTATTGAATGCACAGAAACATTCTTGAAAACCAGTCATTTTAGTCCTTTTTCACAGGAATGCAAAATATGCTGTTTCATTTACTGTAGAGCTGGGTCATACTAAGTACACATATAACGTGTTACCCAACAATATAGTTGCAATAGTTCATAGTTATTTCATAGTAATGTTTCATAATAAAAATCCAGTATTGTTCTAAAATGTAGATCAAAACCTTTGACTGCTGTGTCCAAACTTTTAACTGGTACTTTACATGTTATTTAATTAAGCAAATGCCATAATTATATTTAACACACAAGAATTCTGTAAGCGGCAGCATTGTGGCTTAGTGGTTAGCACTGTCTCCTTGCACTTCCAGGGTCCAGTTTTTATTCCCGCCTCGGGTCTGTGTGCTTGAGCTTGCTCCCCCATGCTTGGTGGGTTTCCTCTGGGTACACCGGTTTCCTTCTACAATCCAAAGACAAGCATATTAGGTTAATTGTTGCTCCCAATTGCCTGTAGTATGTGAATGAGCATGTGACTGTGTGTATGTGTGCCCCTCAATGAATTGCCAACCCATCCAGGCTGTACCCTGCTTCGTGCCCTAAGTTCCCTTGGCCCCCATCGATCCTGTATAAAGCTGTATAGTCGATGAATGAGCGAATGAGTGAGTGTGTGAATTCTGTAAGAATAGTAAATTGTCTTTGTCTAACATTACAGTCTAGTCATGTAGACATTTCATAAGTGATATGATTGTGATTGTAGAGAAATCGTCAGGACCTCCGTGAAAGTTTTTGTTACAACATGTCACAGCACCATACTCAAAATTGTGAAATGTAGTCACTGACTAAGAAAACATCCTAGCAGTGATTTTTAGATTTTGTAGGTGGTTTGTGCCTGTTCATAATGGATCATATAGTCCAAAATATGTTAAATTCCTTGTTTGTAGTGTTGACATGGACAGCTTTTAGCTCTTGGTACTGGAGCATGCATAAAAACCTCTCACATGATGGATTGAGCAATTCTGTTGTGTTAATAAATAGTTCAGTGATGTGGAAAAAATAGGGCCCCCTCTTTTAATTCTATTGTGTGTGTGTGTGTGTGTGTGTGTGTGTGTGTGTGTGTGTGTGTGTGTGTGTGTGTGTGTGTGTGTGTGTGTGTGGAAAAACATAATAAAATCTTATGATCATAGTAATAATCATCTTAGTATTAGGTAAATGCAACATCAGACGAACATCATCATATAACATTTTTTCACAGTGCCATTATTTTTTTAACAACAATGATGCCAAAAAGAAAAAAATCATGCGGACAATATTAAGTACCACCCATGGTTTAATAGCTTGTTGATCCACTTTTAGCAGCAATAAATAGAAGTAATGTTTTCCTGTATGATTTATTATTCTTTTTTGGGCCATTCCCTTTTTATAATATTGCTTCATTGGTTTTTGGGCATTTGCTTATACACAACTCAGCATTTCAAATTGGTTGAGGTCTGGACTTTGAGTAAACCATTTTAAATCCTTACTGCTTTAGAATGACTTTGTGGAGATGGTACAGTCTATATTGATTGTAGCTTGTTGTCAAATGCCCTGGAGATTGTTGCTGTTACCGTAGCTTTCCATATTTTACTCAAATTATTGGCCTGCATCAAACAAACAAACAAAAAAAACATTACTATTACAGGAATTGGGTTAAGAACTGTCCAACACATTATTAGAAAGATGATCTGGGGTTGCTTCACTTGGTCAGGTCTATGTTCGTAACATCATGTGGCAATAAAATTAAGTCCGCCGGTGGCTAAAACTGTGAATGAGTGGTTCTGGGAGCATGAGAAAAGATTTTGACACATTAATTGGGCACCACATTGGGCAGTAAAATCAAAGTTAAAGGCAGTCAAAAGGAAATGTTAAGAGTGTGTCTCTTTTTTTTGGCCAAGAAGTATATTCTTTATGGAGTTATTTCATCATATATGAAAATGTATAGTTTAAATGCCACAGCCTATCTGAGTATAGTTACTCACTTTGTGTGTCCCACCATCTTATCTCATACTATTATAGCTGTTTTTACAATATAAGATACAGTTAAGTATGTAAAATAAGTATGGCTCTGCGGGAACTGATTCATCAAACTTGTATTTAGTAAAGTGAAGTATTAGTATGTAGTAAAGTGAAGTACAAAAATATACCAGAACATTAATATACTGGAACATTAGTACACAAACATTCCAGAGAAACAGGAAAGCTGTTGAAGTTGAAAGTTGAAAATTCTTCATCAGCTTAGTAAAGCCGAGAACTTCTAAGGCTGTAGGAAGTGATGCCCAAGAATGTTTGAAATGTTAGATTATTTATTTATTTATTTATTGCTTTTATGTTACTTCTTGTTCTGACCGCATGTAAAAGTCCTACATGCACTGCAGTAATTCCCTGGATCACTTTACTTCACACATGTAAATTTATAATAAATAAAATAATGGTTTTGTCTGTAGTTTGGTCGGAACTCGATCTTTCAATGATATCTTTACATTTCTTACATTGGAGGACATATCCAGTGTATGTATGTCTGTACAGTACATCTGTCTGTCTGTCCTGACAGATTTTGTCACAGCATCACACAAAACTGGCTCTACAGAATTTAATGAAATTAAATCAAAATGTTGAGTAGAAGGGAAGTTACTGTATGAGCATTTATGTTCCAGATAATAAACTGCAACATGCATCAAACTGTGGGTGCGTCTTAAATTGACATCTGAACAGAATGTAATTAAACATTTGCAGTACTTAGATATCTGCTTGAAGTTTTATCTGCCCCATAAGGAAAATCAAAAGGTTGAATAAAAGCGATGTTATGAACAGTTATGTCTCGGATATAATAATCTATTTTAAAATAAGCTACTAATAAACCACTTCCTCAATCTAGTTATTCTAAATATCGTTGATTTACTCAAAGTGAATCAAAGGCATAAGATACTCAACCCTACATCATTTCCTTAAATGAATAAGTTCGGCAGTGAGTTCTGCCATACAGAAACACAGGCAGACATGTATGTACATGGGCTTCAACCTGAAATAATAATATCACTGATTACAGAAAGATAAGATACAAAATATAAGATAAAACTTTATTAACCCCTGGAGGAAATTCTTGTGCCAAAGTCTGCTCCAAGAGCAAAGAGAGTGAAAAAATATACACACAATAAAGTAGTAAATAATATAAAACAAAATTAGAATGCAACAACTAAACAAAGTAGAATGAAGAAACTGATCGCAATTCAATTCAATTTCTGCAATGCAGAAACCACATTCTGATGTAGAATTTACATAACAACCATGACAAATAATATTGCACAGTGATGTTACATATGATATTGTTAATTGATATATGCAACTGGGTGATAGGACCCTCCGTGCTCTTGGGCTAAGACCCCCGCTGCGACACCCCAGCCTTCAGAGACATATAGGTGAAATGGCTTGCCATAATCAGTAGTGTAGTCTAACTCCATTTTTTCTCACAGCAAGAACTAGCAATGCAAACAGTGAAGCTTTTAATGGTGTGTTTCTCTTTTCACTGGAAAGGAGAAGTTAGTGCAGTCTTACATCTCTGTCTCTAAATACCGGCCTAAGCAGACCAGAAAGTCACCTGGAAAGCGTTGTTACAATGAACAAACCAAATTTTAAACCCAGGTGTGTATTCAAAAATTGTTATTGTATACGGTGTTTGATTTTGTAGTAAAAGTTGAATCATTTCCAGGGTGATTAAAACTGTATATTGGATGATTCTATGAAGGATATGCAATAGTTTACATATTGATCATTTGACTAGACCTACAGTATAATTATAACTCTCACAAGACATCAAATAATAATTTAAAAAGATGATTCCTCTGCTGCATTTAGTTTAACATTTGCATTTACAGGAAACTCTTAAAACATTTTATCACTAAATAAGCATTTATAGTAAATACATAAATATGTTTTTAATGAATGTCCATAATGACAATAGGAAATGTGTACAGAAGGTAATTTTTCCTGCCATCATGCAAGGCCTTGCTATTAGTGAATCTTATGGAGGCATAAAAATGTTATATTTATTTTCTCCATTCAACCATTTTAATGTTAATAGTATTTTTTTGTATCTGAAAGAAATGAATAATAGGAAGTTTGTTAGAGATTGGATGTGTTCTTATTTGTATTCACGGAAACATTATCTGACCCACATCAGCAGGATATTACTTTGTGCAGGGGTTAAACAACACCGACTGTTTACACTGAGAAGCAGAAAGGAGATAAGGTGACATCCGTATTATTACACCCATTTGTTATTGCTTTATTATCTATGCTTTGTATCTTTGCTACAGTGCCTTATATAACTATTCAACTCTCAAGGCCTGTTCCACACTTTGTACTGTAACAACCTGAAACTGAATTAACCTAATTGTGACATTCGTCATTTGATTTGCAGAGGATCTAACATTTGAATGTAATAGATTTTTGGTGATGCAAATGGTTAATTAAACCAAAAAGTATGGATGTGTTGGTTGTACTGTATATTCATAGCCTTCATATACTGTTAAATAAGAACCCCATCATTCATACTTTTCCATTAATTGTCCGCTCTGTGTTACCGTACTGTAGCACGTGTTGTAACTTTTGCCCAATTACAAGGCCCAGTTACACTATAGAACTTTCTGCCGAACTTATTAATTTAATGAAATTATGTAGAGCTTTGTTATGTTTTCATGACTCCTTTGTCTTCATGATGCTGGGTTCTTCCAGGAGCATTGACATGCTGAAACGGGTTCATGTCCACATACTTTTGGAGATGTACAGGGTTGTTATTCATTCATTCATCATCTATACCTATGTAGGGTCCACTTAGGGCATGAGGCAGGATTCACCCTAGACAAGGTGACAATCCTTCATACGGCACACACACACACACACACACACACACACACACACACACACACACACACACACACACACACACACAC